>NNCF01127291.1:682924-765670 GCA_002313205.1 Laupala kohalensis
TCTTTTACAGTGTAGAAGCACTGGTGCAGGAGGTAGTTTTTAACCGCGGATTTGAAGATATTCAATTTCATAATATCTTTTATATTCTTGGGCAGGGAATTATATAGAACGATTCCCGAATGATAAGGTCCTTTTTATGAATAAAGTTATTACGTAAAATTCACTAACATAAATGAAGACGAACCTACAGTTCATATCTTACAAATGGGTACTAACTTTTGTGAACAATTTATTCATAATTAGCAGTAGCGAATCTAGTCCGTAATCAAGGGGGGTGGGGGCTAACCGGTGAGCATTTTTGTTTAAAAATTATGGTTTTACAACACTATTACCTTTAAATAAAATGAATCGAATAAATAATTAACAATCTGGTATTATTAATAACATCAATTACTTATTAAAGTTAAGAATATGGTAATATTAATTTTATTATTATTATTTTTATTAGTATGATATTATTAATTTTATTAATATATATTAATAATAACAATTATATTATTAATAAAAATTACAAATATAACTAATAACAATTATTAATCTGGTAACACTTTTACAAAGTATGACATTTATCTACTTCAATTTTATCTGCTAAGAGTTCAGTTTCAATGGTGGAGTGGGGGTGGGGGGTTATAGCCCCCATAGATCCACTACTGCCACAGATGTTTTCATGTCGAATTGTCAAAAAATCAAAAGTTTATTTTAATTTTAAAAAATTAGTACCACAATTTCGTGTGAAATTGTTAATGGAAAAAGAGGTGCATAGATGATAATTGTAAAATTGGTAACCAGTGTACACCGATATAAAATACTTTTCCTCGAACGTGTATTGCTACGACTCAGTTGAAATTGTACGTCTAATTACTCTTTTGAAATTATTAGGTACAGTAATAGTAAGCATAATACGAAGGATACAAAAGTGTTTCGCAACGAAGGTTATCGCCATTGGCAAAGCTATTCATACTTGAAGAATATCGGGTTGTGCAGGGAAATATTCGTCGCTTAAGAAACAACCCAGCCTTTGTGACACAGAGCAAACTTTCCAGGAAATCTGAAAAACTTAGTAAACATCGGCGGTTTTATCATTATAAATAAATTAATTAATAAATTTTATTGCCAAAAAAACTTACTTTATTATCCCATACGTGGTCATACGCAGTTTGCAACTGCTTTTTTGACAATAAAATTTCCACTAAATTTAAATAAAGTAACTTACTTTATTATCCCATACGTTACATTTAGTGGATCTAAGTTACATTTAGATATATTTAGTGGATGTAGGGCGTTACGGATATGTGTGTTATGTTTAGTGGAAAAAGACACTGAAGGATTTTCGACGAACTACGTCGTGAGAACGTGCTAAATGCATATGTTTCCATGGAGATAAAATAAAACACAATTACCGAAAAAATGTCACGTAGGTGGTGTTGTTTCTAAAGCGTCGTATTAATATATAATGAAAAGGTACTACTACGTAAGGTTCACTATTCGATTGTAACGTAATTGGCGTAATTTGCTTCCCATGTACTTAAACTCTTAATTCACGTAGAAAAAGATAAATCAACCGTATTTTTCTTCGACACGAATTTTTAAAAATTCATTTCACCTGATTGCGTTGCACAAGAAATAATCTTATAGATGGGTAAAATAAAATGACAAAATATCATTTACCTTTAATGCCTATAACTTTTTTTATAAGACTGCTACGGATGTATAAGAGTTTTTCTCTGCTTTTTTAAAAGAAGTAATTAAATTATTTTTCCCACGTTCATTATTCTTCATTTCAACCTTAATGAACATATAGAAATTTCTTTAAAATATCTACAGAAGAGAGAAGTTCATTTATTACTGTATTGGAGAGAAGAGAACGTTGTTGAATTTTATCAAAAACATGTCAGTTTTTATCTTTTGGAAGGCCTGTACTATTTTAATATTGGGGACACTCAAGAATTTTTTAAAATTTCAATTCAGAATTATTCTTTTCAAGAAAAAAGAGGAATACGGTCAAAATTTGGCAAAAAATAGGGATTAAATTCGTTTATATATTCAATTATGAAAAATTGCTTTTCAAATATGATTTCATTAGTTTTTTCATTTCGTTCGTTTTTGTGGGTTGTAGAAAAATTATTTGACGTACACAATATAATAATTGTTCATATTTAATTATTTTATCAGTTTTTGAAGACTTCTCTCAAGAGCTTGGAGGGGGGTGTGCTCTGGACGTGAGCACTCCGAACCCGTGCGAATAAAATGCACTGAACTGTTAATTTATAATGTTACCTCAAATTGATTTACGATGTTGATTTCCATTTCCTCCTCAATTATTGGAAGCAAATTTAATGACCCGGGTTTATATCCGGTTTTCCTCCGGGTAGTGAGGGATTTTTTTTACGAGAATGTCATGAATACCTTTGCTTTATTAATCTCCAATTTTTACTGTACAAATATCTACAATTTATTTTGGACTAATAAATGAGTAACAGTACGTATTTATTAAATAATTTCTTTTATAAATATTCAATCCACTCTTGGGCACTTGATCGGAATTGATGGGATGGCCCCTTGCTTCTTTCCGGAGAGTAACTTAGTTTATTGCCCCCCACGTGGTCATACGCAGTTTGCAACTGCTTTTTGACAAAGTTTATTTATTTATTTACTATTTCAAGAACATTCCTCATTCTCGTTTTTTGTTCGCCCCGTGTGTTTCGTGTTTTGTCCCCGGCGAGCATCCATATCGAATTTCTTCCTCCACTCTCCCGACCTCGTCATATCGGTTCACGGCATATGCAACTCACATTACATGGTGACGCGCGCGTGCCGTCACATGTGGCTTGTGAAGAACTTCCAGCTACCAGCTAGAAGAAATGTCACCATCTCTTTTTATTGCATTTTCCTCGATGGTGATGCAATGGTATCGACAGAATAAATACAACGAAATCTAGATTTGATAAATCCTAAAGAATGATTTACGAGAATAGGTTAAGATGCAACTGCGGGTTGAAGTGATTTAGAAATAGTGAAGAATTGACCTTCATTCTCCCTGCGACATTTATTTTATTTGAAAAAAAATGTTTAATCCATAACTTTTTAATGTGCAAGCCGTAGATTAAACAAAAATATTTCAGACAATTCATATACAACTTAATGGAATTCAAAATTTCTAAGTATTAGGATATTGTAGTTGGCATAACAAGTAAAATTATCAATGCTCTCGACTAAATCAATGGGATAACATGTTGCTCTGACTAGCAAACATGTTTTACTAAAGTTTAACTTGAAATTATACCATTTATATTAAGAAATATGTATCTGGTATATTGTTAAATGCTCCAAAACTATTTACCGTGTACTGATTTTTTTATAAATATCAAGGAAAAAAATATATTATATGGCACTTTGCTCGGTTTGAATAGAATTGTTCTGCAATTTTTTGTGACCGGAATGTACACGACACTATTTTTAAAGATCATTCAGTTGAATGCGTAAATTATGAAAACCGATGTCGGTGAAGTGGTAGCGTCTTCGCCTCTGCCATATCGCCGAGCAGTAGAGAGTGAGTTTATTCCCTGCTTGACCGAGTTCCTCGAAGTTTTCAACTGGGGTTTCCCACACCTACTTCAGGCAAATAAGGGTACGGTACCACATGTGCCCCGGTAACCCAACATCTCTCCTTCACCAATCTCTCTCCCTAGTCACCAATAGTTGAGAGAACAGGTCTTGTGGCCTGAACCACGCCATTATACAACATAAAAATTAATTAATTATGGACTAGTATATACATAAGAGATTCGGGTGATTATAAGTACGAATTAAAGAGAAAATAGTGAGGGAATAAATAAATGAACTGATAAGTCACAATTCATTTATATTAACCCATCACAGAATTAAACGTTTCTGTATATCCTTCAATTACGATCAATCAGACTTCTTGTTAGAAAATAATATCAGATGATTAGTTGCGTTGAACCTGTGAGAAAATAGTCAGATCTTTATTCCGACATCTGAGTATGGGACTGGCATGCTTTAAGTGTATATTTAAATCCTTCTCCTCACCTCACTATTCTATTAATTAGAATCAATAAAATGAATATACAACTTTATGAAAATAGTAAATTTTGAGTATTCAATTGATTCCTACGAAACGAGTAATATTTTTGGAGAGCAGCTTAGGTTGTCTGTTAAAATATGTAGATTCTTACCTTCAGTTCCTTAAAATCGATCAAACAAATAAGAATGAAAATTCAAGTTCATATTTATGCATGGGTGTGAGCATAAACATATCTATAAAGTGTAACAAAAAATATAGAGTTCTTACAGTAACTTGTCATATTAGTCTGTAACTCTTACTGTTTTTAAGACAAGTTATGGAAAAAAAATTTGTTTTTAATTATTTTAAATTTAAAAACTAGTTTGAGCGCAGTAACTAAAACCCCTGTAATGACAATGTTTGAGATAAGGTAAATAAACACATAAACCTTAGTTGGATATTGGGGACTTATTTGCTTAGTCACATGACTTTCTAGTACAAATTAATTATATTTTTATGATGAACATTTAATACTCTAACATAACTGTTTTTCATTTTTCGAACAAATGAAGACATATTGAAGCTCGAGATCATAGAAATTCTAATGTTTCCGTGAAATCCACTACCGAGCTGTTCATAGAATTTCTTAGAATTGTGAGTAAATTGTGGTGAGAAAAAACAAGAAAAGAAAAAGACACGTGAATACGAAATTTCGTTATGCAAGACACAAGTAAGTAATGAAATTAGAATTATATAACATTATTATAAGGTAATGTTATCGTCACATGTTGAGAATTGACTGTACAATTGTCACATGACATTTTCATATAAGGTTCTTGCTAACTTGGTCATTATTTTATCTACTGTTAACTTTTCAACATCTTGGTTGTTACTGTAACCTTTATCCCCTGGTAGAAAAGCTAACATAATTTCTGGAGATGCCCATATATATATATATATATATATATATATATATATATATATATATATATATATATATATATATNAGTAATTTGAATGTACGATTATTCACATATTTAATGTTGATTTTATCACTTTATTACTTCATTAATCAAGGGACTTTCACGCATAGTTCCTTCGTATTCTATGAGCTATAAAATCACTGTTAAAATATAGAAACTCCATGAATAATATCACTTGTTTACACGCGATCCTTCGTTCCATAATGAAGTCACTATGGCTTCACTGAAGCTTCCCAGGCTTCAACTACGAAAAAGTAGTCTGATGATCTACTTCCTTTTTCTCCGTGAAACAGCACAATCTATTACAATTTTGAGACGGCTCGGTCGTCCATGCCCTTCTATGTGCGTAATTTTCGAAGAAAGAAGGTTGGAGCGAGTCTCCAACTGTGATTCACAGTGCGACAATAGCAAGACTGTTCCTCACTTGCATAGCGCAGTGAAGTGTCATGTCTCCGTGCTACGTAATCTACTGTTTGCAGCTCGTATACCTGCGTGAGAAGAAACACGACCCCGGTCTCTGATGGAGCCAGACACCTTAAGGTAATAGGACTACAATATCATAAATTATTTCCTCCTGGTTTCTCAATAACTCGACTTGCATGAAACTTTATTAATATCTCAAGTCACAGACGTTTCTGAGTATGTAAGTTAACTACGCCTAAAAGTAAACTCATCTTTTATATGATTTGTTTTGGATATCGCATTGTATTTCTTATTTTATTACTTTTATTTATATTGTATTTTTTTCAGCAGAAAATAAAGTTGAATGATCTTCAATTTATAAAGTAATTTCATCAGAGCGAAATATAACTTAAGCCAAAAGAAGTCTATTAAATAAATTACTTATTTAGTTAATGAGTGAACGAACAGATATTTTATAAGCGAATGTAAAGTAATATTTTTGACGGGGTCGAGGCTATTTATTTAAAGTTTTCATCTTATTTCTTATTTCAAAAATAAAAGTCAAGTTAGTTGAATTCACCCTAAAAACAGGTTCAACAGATTTTTATTTCGTATGATTTAACAACTTTTTCGAAAAATATTTTGAATGTTTAGATGTAAGAATGGTCATCGTGATGATCAGCTAACAGATTCTTTACATGTTCAAGAATTAAGAGACTGGAGTATAGAGAAAGAAATTCCATTAATGATCCGTTTTACCGTTATTACCACTTATTTTACTTTTTAGCTAAAATCGAGTTTCATTTGAGATAAGGGTGGGTTTTGGATGTGAAAGTTGAAATGATTATGTATTATCTTTCACGAGTAACATCACTGATAAAACACCGTTACTTCATTTGTTAATTTATTGTCTGTCGCGTGACACTAATTCACACGTACAAAATCGTTTTAGAAAGGTATGAAAATTTGTTATCCCTGGATCAACAAATTTTTTATTTGTACAAATTCTAGAATAACATATTATTTGAAATTATGATCTTTTTCTTTTTGGACAAACCGTAAATCTTGAGGTATGAATGACCCATGTTTAGATTATTAAGAGCATATTGTCCTTGAACGGCTGGGGCCCGTTATTGATAGTCATGCGTATTCTATCGAAGTCAATCTGCTTGTCGCCATATAGCCCGCGTTACTCCGCGGTCAAATTTCGAAAAATGTTCATAGACAAAATCATGTCATATTTGGGTTATTTTTAAAAAATGTGGAAATTTATATATATCCAAAACACCGTATCCAGTCAAGTTTGGACTTTTACAATTTTTTGCTAGCACAACATATTAATACAAACTATGTAGGTCATATAACATAATCAGATTCAATGTGCACGACACATATAATAATTTCTTTTCAACTATTTCCTCACTCCTTTGTCGTTTTTTTGAAATTCACGCCTGTCAAGACAAAAGTTTTTAACAGGAGCGGTTGGTGTGGTGGCAACACTGTGGGTCCCCGCCGAAACCAATGTAATCTGCTTCATTGCTCAATAATCTGTGATGCACACGCGTGGATCTGTTGGATACGTGAAGAGCTTCTTCATGGACCTCCTTCGTGTACCACAAATTTCCTCATTTCCGTAGAATTTTCCATTTGCTCATCGTTATGTCAGTATTCTTTGGGGCAGCGGAAGCTCTAACCTGAAGAAGGAATCTTTAAAGAAATTCTCTAGAAATAGTTTGGTCCTTGAAAAAAAGAACTAAATTTTCAATTTAAGAGTGGCCGTAGTGGAAACAACCACGTGATTATAATGGATTTGTGTAATATAGAGGAAGAGGTAGATGTAATATGTCAATACAGAATAGATGAAGAAAAGTCTAAGCATACATTATGGGAATGTTTTCAATACTACCAAGAGAAAGAAGCTCCTGAAACAGAACAGTGAACATTATTTGCTTTATATAGAGTAAAGACGAATCATTTGAAGAGTGCCAGAGATAGAGATAAGAAATGCGATGAAAGAGTGAGATAATTTAAATATTACTTCATACGTGTTATACTAATTGAAGGAACAGTTAATAATAAAAATGTTGAATGCGTAAATTGACATTTTGAAGTCTTAAAAGGTCTACCGGTCTTGCATATATCATATCGAAGTATATAATTCGCTGAATCTAGTACTGAACCATTTTATCATTCATATCCCTTCTTTTTGTAGAATATTCTGAAATAGGTTTACTGGGAACTTACCATTTTTACTCTAACTCTACAGTGTTTATTTCATCAGTGTATTTTCACTTCCTTGCAACAATTTTATGGAAAAAATGTTTGGTTGGGTGAGTCGTGTTTAAAGATAAGAAATTATCGGTTATTGCCCTGGAATATTTTCAGAAGAATATTCTGCAGCAGAAGCTTTCTACTTCAATTAATAATATCGTTTTGGCTTACAAGGCAAGGCATATCATTAATCTCCATTAGAATGCAACTGTAAACGTTGTCACCTTCTTCACATAGCTCATTTATCTTCTGCTTGAACACCGCCATTCTTCATGGAAAGTAACATCTTGATAATTTAAAATTTAGGTTTCTATAGAACACGTTTTTATGGTTGGGGCGTTCCCCCCCATTTGACAATGGGAAATTACATGAACGTTGAAAAATAGAGTAATATCTTATTTATCAGTCGAATGACTTAAACATTAGATTTCCTTAAATGGTTAATTCAAGATATCTCAAACGAGTAAGGTTGATCAGCAGCCGAGACATACAAGAACATACTTTGCACCATAAAAAATCGCAAGACTGTATTAATTTTTAAAACATTTTTAAATTGTTTTCCTTTTTCCAGTAAAATTTGTTCTTTTATTCATTTTGGGGAACCCTCAAGTTTCACTTCATTAGTTAATCATCTACCTTAGCTTAATCATCTAGACTCATGTGTATATTCCATTCGCACCTTCCCACTACTAAGTAACCTTATGTGGGCGAAAAGATTTCGCGTTTTGATGGTACATATGGTAGACATAACAGTGGCAGATCTATGGGGGAGGGGACTAAGCCCCCCTCCACCCTGCCAATTGGACATGAACTCTTAACAGATAAAATCTAAGTTGATGAATGGCATACTTTATTAAAGTGTTGCCAGATTGTTATTAGTTATAATTGTTAATAATAATATAATTGTCATTGTTATTAATAAGACCGGATTAATAAATTAATAATGCGATATTAATAACTTTAATAAATAATTGTTATTAATAACACTAGATTGTTAAACGCTAATTATTATTTATTTGATGCATTTCATTTAAAGGTAATCTTTATAATATTTGTGTTGTAAAATCATAATTTTTAAACAAAAATGATCCCCGTTTAGCTCCCCCCCTTATTACGGTCTAGATCCGCCAATGTCTAGTGATATTATTAATAATCAAACTTCTGTTTATCAAACATCAAAAAAAGAGATTCTTTCCTATTCTGAATGATTTTGTAATAATGTTTACTTTAAATACTTTCTGAAAGAAGACGGTAAGTACTTTTTTGAAAAAGATCAGTTGTGACATTGAGCTAATAATAGACTTTCCAAAAAATAATTTGCAGCTTTCTAATCTGTAGAGATATGGGCGCTTTTTTATTTTTAGGTATTAATGTAAAGTTTTCAATGCCTTCTCAAAACATGAGGAAAGATGGACACAAAAAGACAATTTCTATATTGAATTTGAACGAACAGTAGCAGTGTCACAGCGCCACCAATGTCTAAACTTTCGGCAATGCGCAAAACAGAAAGGAACAGATTATCGAAGCTACTAATCATTCTTATTTAGCTTCTATAATTAATTTTCTTTTTTGTTTTAATTTCCCCAATGTTTTGACCAATCTTCATGAAAACGGCTCCTCGATGTATTGATTTGTTTAGGAGAAATCTAAATGGAAGGTTTCTGTTGAAACATGCCGTATAATAATTTTGGAAGACTTTATGCTGTATATTTGATGTACACTTCGTTATATGACAGTTTGAACATTTTAGCGTTACAGCAAGAAAAGGTAAGAGACGAAATTAGCGGCTATGTTTCAGCGAAGAATATGATTCACTGCTATGGCTTAGTTTTTAAACAAGTAAAATAAATAAATAAACTGTATTGTCAAAAAAGCAGTTGCAAACTATGCATGACAACATGGGAAATAATAAACTAAATTACTCTCCGGAAACAACCAAGGGGTCATCCCATCTATTCCCATCAAGGGCCCAGGACAATGGTGGATTTCATATTTATAAAAGTAATTATTTAATAAATACGTGATGTTATCTATTTATTATTCCAAAGTGAATTTGAGATATTATATACAAAAAAATCGAAATTAATAAAACACGAATATTAATGACATTCCCTCGCATGGAAAATCTGTCACGACCCGAAGGAAAAACGGAGAAAAACTTTGGACCAGGATGGGGATACAGAGATAATATACACAACTGTGCCAAGATAGCGCTCAGTTAGAATTTACAACTATTATAAATAAGGATTAAAAACATACATGAAAACAGTAATGTAATCAGTATCGAGTGTGTTATAACAATGGCGTGATAAAATATACGAGGTATTAACATCATCTACATCATCCGAAGTCATATGGAAAACAATATTTGTGGGTAAATTAAATCCCTCATTTATTCATTTTCTTTTATTCACAAAATTCTTTTATTAAATTCATTAATTCTTTCACATTATAGAAGCAGTTGCGCATTAAAGCTACCACGGATTTGAAGAGATTAAATTTATTTATATCTTTTATATTTTTGAGAAGGGAGTTGTACAAAATTTTATCTGAATGATACGGGCCTTTTTGACACACCAGGACGATGAATATTCGCATTGCGAGTTTTGTGTTCGTGAAAAAGACTGTTACTTCTAGAGCAGGAGTAGGATTTTAATAATTCTGTCTTAACAAAGATTACTATTAAATAAATGTATATTTAAGGAAGAGGGAAAATATTTAATTCTCGAAATTAAGATTTACATGGATTTCGGGGGTGAGATTTACATATAACACGAACTATTCTCTTTTGAATTCTCTGGCTCTAGAAGATAATGCCGTATAGTAAATGACAATAAACATTTGCCAAATACACGTAGAGAGAAACGTGTTGACTTACAATGTTCACTAAAATTCAGAATGCATAGCACTATTTGCTTAGTTTGGAATTCAGATTGTCAATGTGGCAAATCATTTGAGGTTGACCTGAATACGAAACCCTAAAACGTTTTTTATCTTGACAGTTTTTATTTGGGTTTCGTTCATCGAAAGTGGTGGAGGAAGAGATTTTGTTACACTATTGCGAAATGACATGGTTACTGTTTCATCAGTATTAACGATGAGACGATTTGAATGAAACCAAGAGGAGAGGGTAGATAGAACTTTCGGCGCATCGACATGTTTACATAGTAGATTTGTATCTTCAGAAAAGAGCGCCATTTTGCAATCGTGCGTGGCGTAGGTATACTTTACGTACAATAAAAAAGGGGATAGGGCCTAAAATTGAACATTGAGAAACTCCGGAAGTATGTGACTTTGTTTTAATATAATGTTAATAATTTATTTTCAATATGCGAAACTTCAACTTGCTGATGCCTATCTTTCAAGTAAGTGCCATTGATTTGTCAATTCACATATGCCGTATGGATGTAATTTTGAGAAAAGAATTTCGTGATAGATTACATCGAATGCTTTCGATAAATCGAGAAAATGCTTAGAGAATTTCTCCACGGTCAAGAGTATTGCTTACATAATAAAAAAAGAAAATTTGGCGCTTTTATTTGAAAGGGATTGCCTGAAACCGTGTTGAGACAATATTCTTATTCGATAAGAAGTCTAAAAGTCGTTTATAGGAGAGTTTTTACAGGATTTTTCAGAAAGTAGACAATAGGGATATGTGTCGATAGGTTCCAAAACCACGTTTATTTTTCTTTTTTTGTGTAATGGTTGCTCTTTAGCTTTCTTAAACGTGTCAGGGACACATCTTGTGATAAGGAGCTATTGATAATATAAGTGAGTGGATTTACTACAACGCGAGAGAAAGATTTTACTATAAATTCAGGTATATCATCGATCCCCGACCAGAATTTATATTTTAATGAACTGATGACACTCATAACTTTACAAGCTTTAGTTCCGAAACTGAACGTAGAATGCGATACGTGTTTGAATTTATTTGGTGTATATTGTTTGTGAGGTACTGATTTCAATATTTTTACTATATCTGAGAAATAAGTATTCAACAAATTTGCGATGTCCTTTGGATTTGATACGATTTTGCCATCGTCTAGTAGGAAAATGCATCCTTGGCGCTGTAATATTACGTGACCCGTCAGTGATTGTTCTCGTGTGAGAGTCCATTTCTCTGATAACTTCAGCCAAGCGAGCGTTAGTCTTGAAGATACGGATGTGTAGAAATGGTTGGGAAAAATTAACGGATAATGAAGGACATTTGGCGACCATGTGAATCCATTGATATTAGAACGCTAGATTTTTGCGTAGATGCGTTGTCTATAAGTATGTAGGGCAATATAATTTTACGTGTTATTGGGCGGGAGTGTGGGGTTTGTGGGGTTTGTGAAGAGGGTTAACGGGTTTCGGTGCGAAATAGGATGGGATAAAAGAAAATGTTGGTATACACCTCTATTTTTTATAGAGGGGTGGTGAGACCCCTATAATTTGATATTCAGGTTGTTAGAAACGCCTTTTTTTCAATTAGCCCGTAAAATGGTTATCTTGCCCTTTTCGATAACATAACTATTTCTTGTTTCATATAATATCGTATCTCTGAATGGTATGTAATTTTATTATACCAATGAAACAATTTATTTGGATTACAACGTTGTTGTAATAGGTCTTATGAAAACTCGTATGTTAAATAGAGGTATGAAAATAAGTCTTACGTTAATTTACAATTTGACATATTATTAATTACATAAAAATGTATTACATTTAAATAAAAAATATTAAATGATAAAAATATAAAATGGTTATCTACGAGTTCAGGAAAACAAATTAGTCAAGGTGCAACCAAAGTGAAACCATGATCTATCGTTGTCATGAAGGAACACAATATCAATATGATAAAATCTTCACTTCAAAGATTATTTAGAAAACATTGAAAATTCCGTTTCAAAACACGAAACATCGTAAGAAATACTGAAATCATTTTCCAACTGACTGATTTACGAGAAGTGACAGACAAAAGGTCAGGTTTGAATAATGCCAAATGGAAGAGGAAAATAAACACCTTATGAACAGAAAATTACATTTTATAATGGCAGTGTAATTACGTGGTGTATCTGAAAATGGCCTCGGTTAACCCATCATTGCAATCGCACAAGTAGTTCACCTTGCATGTAGCTTTGTTGTAACCACATCAACGGATTGCTTTAATCAATTCTACACATTAATAATTCGCAATACTTCTGTCCTACTCAACAGCGGAGTAGGTTTTCTTAATCTGTATTCATATATTCTTATATATTGTCTAATTGGGGCTAACTTTCATTTGGAACAAGGACTTTATTCAATTGTCATTAGTTTCACGTCTCATGAGATTTTGATTATTAATTGTCCAAAAACCGGAAAAATTGTGTAAGCCAACTTAAAACATAATTTTTCAGAATTTTCCCGAAGAATCTTGTGTGTAACAAACGTTGAGATATAATTTATTCTTAGTTCTGGACGTGAAAAATCATTGAATTTAAATTTTAAATGTAATAAAAAAGCATAATTGTAGCTAGTTCTTTATTAGAATTAACAAAACTCAGTGTGCAAGCTTTTTCCCGGTATTATTTCCATGAACTCTTAATTAGTTCTCGTACTAACACATTTACAGCACACAACACATGCACTGACCTTCAGAATGTCGAATTAAAATCAGGTATACGTAGGAAGACAGTTTCTTTGGTTGAAGTAATTGTATCTTTATACCAAGAACTTCGTCATTAACACTCCATTCTTCTGAGAGAAGACACTTGTACTAAACATCCCACTAAAAAACTTGTACAAGTGCATAAAAAGTTTACGTACCCCGTCACATACATTGCCTCGCTTTCGCCTAGAAAAACAAACTCTTCAGGTATTTAAATATTAAAGTTTTTGTTCCGATTTCGATTTCGTGGCTAACTTTCGAAACGAATAATTCTCTTTACTTAGTGGCGATTGAAAAATTTCACCTTCAACAGCAAGAACCGAAATGTTAATTAACCAAGCACACCAGTTAGGAGGGTTAGCATTGTCTTCAGTCACGAGATGCGCCTACCATTTCCTTTAGAACAGTATTTCTCGCAGTTGTTTGTGAATTATTCCTGTAAATAGCCCGTAAGGCATGGAAATCTATCCGTCATTGTGTTCCTATTTACATTTTCAATACTCTGGTAGGGTTTATTCACTGTGTTAAGTCTATGCCTTAACAAGATATAAAAAAATAAGATATCAAAAGTCCACGAAAATTTCTCCATATAAGCTCATTGTAATTTGAAGTTACATAATTCAAAATCTTGCTCTATAGGGGAATAAAAATTCATCGCCACTGAATAGGGAATGGATCAAGCTATCATTGAAACATTTTTGTCTTTCTTACAGATATAATACATTACGTAAAGTTCCTCAAGAAACAACTCCTCCAAACAACTTCTCAGATAATAATTTTCGTAACGTTGGAAAATCCACAACATTTAAAATTTTTACGACATATATCATATGAGAGTATTAAAGAATCGTTTTAAGTTTTAAATCCACTATTGCGTCGTCTCATGCCAAGATCCTTTCCCCATGGTACTTGTCTCCGTTGTTAACTCGCTCAGCAGTGTTATTAGCAGCCCAGAACGGAAGTTGGCATGAGTTTCGTGGGCGGGCGTTGTCCCTAGAGCACAGTGGGAAGGAAGGAGCACCGCAGGGATCGACCTGTAGCCCAGAATGACGGAGCCGTTTATGTGCGGCGCTTTATGCTCTTCTCCGTCGTTTATACAACGGACCACGCCCCGAAGATGCAGTCGAGACGGCCGACCAGAACAGGCCTGCAGGCTCTGGAGGCCATTGGCCAGCGTAAGTTCACGGTCTCCTTTACTTGTTTACTTAGAGCTCATTATAGATTCCCGTAAATTTGGAAGCGGCGTCTGTAACATGCGTCAGAGAAAGGCGTTATAGGGGCATTATATTCCACTTCTTTTATTTGCGTACTATAGTATTAATTTAAATATCATACGTGAATAGATTTAAATACTTTGTAGCTATTACTAAGAAAAACAGCTTTTATATTTTTGTTTAGATAAAACAGTCTCAAGAATGATTTCTCAACCTCTTACAATGTGATCTACTCTTACAATACGAGGTGACATCAAAATCACTTGGGTATCTTTCACAATATCACAATATCAAAGGGAAGTAATATGAGGTTATTCAGTGGAATGTTGGAAGAAAAAGCTGAGATAACGTTCTCTTTTCCTAGCTGGCTCAGGGAAATGTTAAACCTAAATGGTACGGACGGAATTTACATTTTAAAGTGTCTTAGTTTTACTGAATGTATATCGTAAATAACTTTCATCAATTGTCCGTTTATTGAATTACAAATAATAATTTAATGTTCTTCATATTATTTAAATAATACACAGGTTAAGAAATTGATGTAATTTTGTTTTTAATAATCATAAGAGATTGGAAGTATTTGTTGATGAGGGATATTCCACGGAGAGGTATTTTTAAGTATAAATATGAATACATTCACGAATTTAACGTGAAAAAATTCAGAAAACTAGTTTAAAAAACCTGAACGCATTTACCTGGAAAAGACAATATTTTCACAATAAAACATGTGTTATCAGGATATGGACATAAAATAACTAATGCTTCTTGCTATCACCTCCAGAAGACTTGCTTTGAATAGATGAATGCACTATTTTAACTTCAAAATGTTGAAATGATTCCTTTAGAAAAACTAAAACAGAAAATTACTCTTTAAGTGTAATTTAGAAAAAGGGCTTGTATTTTTTCTAGAGAACTTTGTGAAATTGTGGGAAGCTATGGAAGTGGGGAAGATAATATTTATGATAGTTATCATACTCTACAGTGTTATAGCACGAACCAAAAATGTTAGCAAGACCTCAAAACAATTGCTGATAAAATATTCTGTATTATAGAATTGGTAAAAGTTACCAATATATTTTAAGACAAAAAACTCATCTTCTATTTTATTTCATCTCTTAAAATGCATCACTTGCTGGAGCTTACACATTTTGACAACATTCCTGATCTCTTTCATTCGAATAAATTAGGAAGTCTTTCAATGGGAGTGTGCAAATAAAATGATGACGGTAAATTAGGTTTTACTTTACACCAATATTCACGTGAGAATCAATTTTTTCTATCAATAATTCCGAAACGTCAACTTGGTAGAATGCCGGTAATTTATAATCAGTTTAATATTCTCTAGATTGCATAAATAATTCTTATAGATTTCTTAAATAATTCTATTCTATTATATTATTATGAAATATTTATCTACTAGTTGAATGAATCCGACGTTGCGCGGGAGCATGAATTAATCATATATCTTTCGTATACGTATTTTCTGATAGTTGTGTTTATTATTCTTTTAATTTTACTTCAGTCAGTACTGTCCATGTTCGTAGCAGAAACCATGCGCTTCTTTTCTGAGTCTTATTCACCTCACTCCAACGTTTAGCGTTCGCAAAAGGTACTGAAATTTATACGCACTGAATATATCATCGCCAAAAACGTAGACCTAAGTAGTACTTCTATTGTTTAACAGAAAATTTAGCACTATAATAAGCGACATTGATACTATATTGTCTTGAACTGTAACATTTTGAACTAAGGATTTCCAGATGGTTAAAGACACTACTTCATCACTAGGATTGTTAGGGGTATCTCAACCCTCCCCATCAGTGCTAAACTTGTACTTAAACAACATTGTGTCACAATTTATCTAAACGACACAAAAATTATTAAATCAAAACTAATATTGAATGTTTTCGATTATTTTTTCATACCCCGTCGCCACTCCACCCTCACGGGTTCTAGGGATGTTTTCCTTCGGTCCCATGATCACTGTATCCACACGTAACCGCAGAAGTGACCATATTCATTTCAACGACCCAGAAAACTATGGATTCGTCCCTCATATTGGTATTTTTGTACAATTTTTACACGTTATCCACGTCACACTTCACTCCTAGGAGTATTATACTTGTATGATCTGAACGTGAAATTAAACGGCATCAGTAGAATTATAATTCATCTCGGCAACCCCGAAAACTAATTCGACACTAATACCAGTTCACATTTTTTTACGTACCTCGTCTTACCCCCAGATGTAGTGTTTGGAAAGGCGAGGGAAAAATAGAGCAAACTGGTATTAGCGTCGTATTAGTTTTCGGGGTTGCTGACCACATGGGGTGCATGACGCCCCCAGAGATGGGGTATGGAGTCATGCACCCCATGTGGTCTGACCTTGGACAAAACCGCATCACGAATATGGATTCGACTCAAATCGGTCTTTTACAATTATGGATTTCCCACAATAATTTTCTCTTGTCACTTCCTTTCTCATCCCCATTTAAGCTTGCAAGAGGTGTCTTATTGCCACGGGGACTGAATTTAGACTTAAACGTGCCACCATCTGAGTGGTTCCGAAAACACTAGATTTGTCCCTGATACATGTAATTTACGATAATTTATACGGGTCGTCTCCTTCCCTAGGGGTGTATGGGGGCTGATGTGTGTTATCGGAAGTGTAATTATGCGTTTTAGTGGCCCCGAAAATCATTGTCTCAACTCCAGTATCGGTCATTTTCTATTAATTATACATTTCATATTATAATTACGTCTATAGACTAAATTAATTTTTTCATAAAACGACATTATTACACAGACTTATTTATTGATATTATTGATATATGATTTATTGATTTTATATATGTCTTCGTAATAAGGTCGTTTTATTAAAGAATTATACATTTCATTCAATTCTGAAGGATGTATTTTTTCTCATGACGGGTAATCGTGAACTAAGCGACCTTGGGAACGTCGGTATTCGTGTCAATGGTCCCAAGAATGTTGCATTCAACATGAATATCGGTTGTTTTCCATATATTTGTTCGCCATTTTATTTCCACTCCCTATCTTTGGGGTGGTAGAGGTGCACTATTACCATGTGTACTGATTGTAGACTTACGCGGCACGAAAGGAGTCACTATTCATTTCAGCGGTTACGACGACTATGGTGTCAAAATTAAATAGGGTTTTTTATTTCCCCCACTCTATCTATGGGATAAGGGTGTATTTTCACCCATGGGGACTATTTGCGGGTTTAAGCAGCAGTGGGTGTGGCACTAATCCTCTCAGAGGTCGTCAAAATCAAGTATTCTATATAACGTCGGTTGTTTTCGATCATTTTTTAATGTCATCCATTCCTACCCCTCGTCTAAGGGAACTATGATTGTCTTAACACCACAGTATTTGTCGTTTCATAGTAACTGTGTACTATGTTTGGTTGAAATTGCTCCATGCGTTTTGGAGTATAAATACATAAATTTTTATACATATAGATTCCGGAAAAATTGTCGTTTTGAAACATTCGGAAATTTGTCACAAAATAATCACAAACAACTTCATTACATACAGCGTTAATGTTTTATAAAATTTAAGAACTAAAGAATCATTCTTTTGAAAATTTACATCGTGTGAAGGGCTTCATAAATGACTTGGGTCCAGGATCTTGCGACACATCTAATTTGACCCGAGGGTCAAGCCTCATAATTTCCATCTCCTGCAAGAATACTAAACTGGACTCTGAATTTCGTGGATGCATGGTTTCTGTATGGCTGTCAGTGGTGAGAAAGGCTTTGCTTGCGTGGGCAGAAAGCTCTTTTGTTTGTGAAGTTAATGCCTCTTGTGACGCCCAAGCTCTATTATGCGCTGATGAGTCATTTGGATGGAAACAAAATGAGTTGGTCCCTTGCAATGAAACGTATAGAAATGTCTCTCCCTACAAAGGACACTGTTGTTCGCCCAAACATGACGTTTTAAATTCTGTTAAAATTAAATTATTTATATTTTCTATACACTTATTAAGGTTTAATAATTTTCTTGCGGAGTTAATAGCGTTTTATTAAAGCATACAAATAGCGTTATATATCGTACAGATGTAGGCTTTTGTAGGTTTGTATGAAAGTCGTCATTTTATCCTTCATTTGAACCTGTATTAGAGATGAAATTAAAATCAATATCTTATTCATATTTAATTCTTCAGCTTCCTAAAAGTCATCTAGCCACGTTACAATTCATTCAAATAACCACTCCTCGTATACTGGAGTTGTACTTAAATTTTTTTTTGGGACTTTCCATGGAGTATCAAAATGTTAAACATTCGCACAGAAACTCGAAAACCGGTGAAAGATGATGCATCTGTATCTCCGATAACAGAATTCCACAGTTCAAATTGAAAACTTCCCCAAACATAATTTCCTCTAAAATCTTCAGAAGAAACAACTTTACTCAAACGTAGATAACTAACAATTACTCAATAGAAAAGCATTCAAAATGAATCAATGATATATAGTGATCACACAAAACATACATCTTTCCTTCAAGAATATCACGTACACAAGAATACCACAGAAAAGTTTCTCGAGTCACTCAGACGTTACTAAAGCTATTTACTCCTATCATTATTTTCTTATTAATTTATAAAGTTTTCGACCTTTCATTGACAAAATATTTTATTGCACTTCACAAGATTTCAACCAGAATTTTGGCTTTACGTGGTGTTTACATAAATAGTGAAAAACATTACTAATATGACTTGAATGAAATTGTATAATAAACAACAGAAAAAGTATTAAAATATTTGATAACATTTATGAATAAAAACTCGATAATTTATCTGTGTCCGCTCGTAAATTTCCCATTGTAGTTTTTATGGATATTATTTTGGACACGTAACGTTTGCAATAATTTCTTTCTCTGTCTAATATCCTGATAATTTCCCAACCCATCAAATGGTGTTCGTCCAAGCAGTGATTTGTTCAGCATTGGATTCTGCTGCATTGAAGTTACGTTGGTGTTATCGAATTCTTATTTTCAGTCCTCTTATTATGTGTCTTAGGTAACTAGCATTGCAATTTATGCATAATATTCTTTAAACTATTTTCTTCCATAGTATCTTTCTTTAAAAATCTTTCTTCCGTAGTATCTTTTTCGTCTTATTTTCTTCAATTATTAACTTATTGCTATGTCGCTTAGAGAGACCACAGTTCGTTTGGACGACACCCAAAGGAATGAAACTTCGATTAGACAGATAAAATGTCGATTTTCATAAGGCTGAGTATCATGAGATTTAGGCCAACTTCTACAATTTAAAACTAAAAATGTATATTGACATTCAGACATATTGACGGTTTCTCGTCTACTATCAAATTCCAATTTAAACCTTTTGACCGATCTTGTATGTAGAAAGTCTAAACTCCAATAATGAAGGTCCAGCTGTACGTGAATTATTTTTTTTGTCAAAGCCATTAGTTCCAAGCTGATTTTTTGTTTGTTTTTTCTGTTTTCTTGTTCTCTCTTCTGGTTCTTTTAGATTTTTGGTTAATTTTTTACCTATTACAGGGATTTTTTTGAAGCAATAGGTTTGTCTTGATTCAAACAATTTCAACGTACGAACGATTCGACCAGATGTATTTGGTCTTCAGCGCTAAAAACATATATACAATCATAAGGAAATATTTAAAAGATAACGTTAAGCAGACGATTCTTTGAAACACCTTAAAGAATCGCCAATACATGACTGCAAAATATACCTTGTTACACTTGGCTTGAAACAGTGGCAAGTTGAAATTGTTCAAATCCTAATGTGAACTATAACTGAAAACATCTCTCAGTCAAACTGATTTTAGTCTAAACTTCTGGGCTTACTTTATACTCTGGCACAATCAGAGCTCTATGTGTACTAATAACAATTGAGAGGTTGTCAATCCTGAATGTAATATTATTGGTTCGCTATATTCTGGTTGTGATACGAAGCCAGAGAAACTAGAAAACGACTCTGAAATACGAAATTGTTAAGCTGTTCGAAGTACAGGGGACAGAAAATGAATATATGCATGATGTCAGCGAAGCCGCGTACCAGGCTCGCGGGCTTAACAAAGCTTCCGAAAACCACGTCCGGAATCTCTGGCTACAACTCCGCTTCCTCTGCTATTATTATTCATCACGAATGAAAAAAAGTAAGCTGAATTTAAAATTGATATTTCGCTTTTATTCCTATGTCGCACCGGAGCAGAGGATTGGATGGTATAGAATGAGGGTGGCTCTTGTCAGGGGTGGTTAAAGTACAGATTTGAAAGAAAATGTTCGGTACAAATAATTACATTTGAGTGATTAAGCAATGAAATTAAAGAATCAAATACATCACATATTCATCATTTAAAAAAGTGTACCTATTATAGTATAGGCAACAAACAACTGTTTTTCTAATCATTAAAAGATTTAAAACTAAGTCTAATATTATTTACAGTGACGAAATATTTAAGAAATTAATAAAGAACGATTTGAAATATTTATACTTTTTATTAAAATGTATTTCAAAATGAATAAAGTGGGAGAAATGCCCATGTTTTCATTTAGCACTACACGGATGCAATCTAAAAATAATGTGATTATATTGCACAGAAAAATGGTACATCTTAGTGGGGCAATTATTAGTTTTGTGTGTTTAATCTTGAATACTTACGAGAAGGTTGCGATGAAAAATGTCAAAATGTTTTATAGGGTTCATCTTGCGTAGTACAAGTGCTTTGGGAAAGGAGGTATTCACAAACCTTTTCATTAAAATGAAATGTTCCGTGTGAAATCTGTTACTTTAGTAACATTAAAAACAAACAATTTTCAAGTACAACTGAACATTATATAAATTCTAACGTACGGCTCAAGAAGTCCATCGTCTTTGTATATGGATGGCATTATGAGTGACAGACTGATCAAAGCAGAGGAAAAGCATATATTAGATATAGGAACTCGAAATTTGTACTGGAAGTTGCATTTATGTTGTATAGACTCACTATAAAACCATTCTTCGAAATTCTGATTTAACAGGGCTGATATGAAAAAAAGAAAGGGATTTTTTCAAATTTATGTTAAACATCTCGAATGAAACGAGGTATCATGGTTTTTGTATCTAACCACGCAATTTTCGACAATACTAAATTATAACGAATAACAAAACATAACAAAAACTCCCGTGAGAAACCGGCCTGGTAAGCTAATTTCAATGTACAATCAAAAAATTACGAAGCATTTTAAAATTGCTGCCATTCGACATGCGGTGTTAATGAAGTATTAATGAAATTGGACAAATTCTAAAATACGTATGTAACAGTTACACATGAATATTTCAGCATTAATCTGCCATACTTAAGAATTTAATTACTGTCATCAGATCCGCCTCAGTGCTCGGTCAATCACTTGCACGAACGCATCCGCTGCATAGTAAACTCCGAATTCCGGGTCGTAACGCGACCGAATCTCTTGTCCGGGGCTGCTATTACAGCAATTTGGAAGCTATTGTTTCTGCATCCGCCGTGCACTGTTTTCAACGCGCGGACAACGGATTCGCGCGCTCGAGAAATCAATGTCCCGTGTAAGCAGGTCGCCCTAATTAGAACGTTAATGGTGACTGCTAATGACCCGGATCGAAATGACAGTAAATGCGACGAGCATTGTGTCGTTGTCATTGGGATGCGGGCAGCGCCGCACAGTCTTTGGCTACATGCCGCCGCCGCCGCCGCGGTGCTACTGCGGGTTTACAAAACAAATGACAAGAGAATGGCTTGGAGCGTGTTTGGATCACGGAACGGAGGATATTGCTTTACCAAAACTTTGTTAGATGACGCTGGTTGGAAATGTTAGAAATTTGTTGGAAATGAGACATCTCTTCATGTGCAAATCCAACTAAAAGAATCATTGATTAAAATATTGAATTTGAGCTCACTAATAACTCGTGTTTTGATAAACAACAAAACCTTTCGTTAATGCTCAGACAATAAAATAAAAAAACAGTTTATATAAACGGCTTTCTGTGAATAGTAATTGCTCTTTCGTCCAGTTTGGAAATACTGCAACGAAATTCGGAGAACTACATATGAAGTGCACAGGCACTGCATATGCAGATTCCTGTGTTTAGCGTAAGAGAATAATAGTAAATGAATATAAAATCATTTCAAATTTCCATTCATAGACATCAACTTGGACTCACAATTTATCATCTAAAAGATAGCTTACACCTAAAAGAAAGCAGGGAATAGGAATACTTTTTAATCTTCAGTGTGTTTTTAGTGCTATTTCTTCTAGTTCTATTCAAATATTCCCAACATGATAAAAAATTGAAATAAATACATAAATAAATTTATGGTCAAAATTGCATTTACAAATAGCTTATGACGACATGGAGCACAATGAACTAATTTACTCTCCGGAAGGCAGCAATGGACCACTTCATCAATTCCAATCGAGGGCTCTAAGACAGAGGGAGATGGAAAACGTCAGCACACCCCTTAGATAAGAATAAAAAGTTTGCTACGTGTTATAATATCAACAAATTTTGTATATAATAAAACTCACAAAAATAGTTCACAAGTAAGGTAATACAAATATTATCGAACTATGTATTATTCGGAATTTATTGTTTATAAATCGTAACGTTTAAAGTGACTCTAAATTGTGATTAATTACTACAGTAGGCCGCCGCCCCTAGGCGTAATGAAGAATATGATTAATAATGCATAATGGAGAGGTTTTTCTACGTCTCCTTATGTTTTTACTGCAGTTTCGAAGGGTCAACTGTATAATTATGGTGAATAGAGATTTGACACATTTTCAAGGAAATTCTCAAACCATGCCCTTCTGACTGTAACCTAAAGTAATCTGGTTCGTGATTAGTGGTAAGGATGAATGATGTTGGTCAAAGTGAATACTGACTAACGCGCTATTCCCACCGAAACTGTTGGTGGAGCGCCCAACTTTACGAACCTGCCTTTACCTCATATATTCGCTTCTATCTTGGCTTTCCTTTTTAGTTTTTTACGCCCCAACATCATATCCATTGTACATGCATGAAGGAAACCTGAAATCTTTCCTCGCACGATCATTGAATAAAGTGAACGTCTCATTTATGAAAGATCTAAGAACCTGTTCCTCAGTCCTTACTTGTTGACCAAGCAAGTCGTAGGGTGTCGCTTCTACCTTCATCCTGTGTAGACGATATATGAATAAATATTCAGCAACATCAGTGTGAGCAGACGACACTTGCTCGCTTGTTACCTGTACATCAACAGGTACACACTAAAAAATTGCCGTTTTAGACTTTTTAGTGTTTCTTCGGGCCCAATTGTTGGAATCAACTTCGAGTATATTTTTCGTTTTCACATGTGTCTTCTTTATTAATTTTTTTTATTTTTATTAGTTATTGTGATATATTCACCCTTAACCATTTAGTTCTCTCAACAAGCCTCATACGATCTCACTGTATCAATATGTTCCAATACTATCATTAAGTAAATAAAATATGTAATAAAATAACGTGTACAGAATTGGATAATTACAATTATCTAAAAATGTAATAATTATTTTTAATTAATTATTTTAGTTAATTGAAATTAATTATCTAAAAAGTATTGTAATTTCTCACCTAGTAATATGAAATATGGATTCTTGAGGTCAAAATCTAAAGCTTTGGTGCATCGAATTAACGCAGCTCAATTTAAATGTTCGAGAAATGACTCGAAAACTCAAAAATTTTACTCTGAGGGAACACAATTCGATGTGAGATCCAAATTAAGAGGAATAAAAGGATTTCGTCAAAGTTTTGTTCCAATATCCCAACTTTGGAATACGACATGCTAACCTTTGGATGTGACGTACCAACCTTATTCAACCTTATGGTAGCCTAACTATAAAGTTTGGATGTCATATCCAAAGGTTTGGAGAAATTTGGATCTCACATCCATAGTTTTTTCGTAGGGTGGAATTCATAGTCGTTACTTGGACACTCGGCTCATATTTTACTCAGGTGATTGTGAATGCTCCCTCACCTTAAGTGTATTATATTATTAGATGAAAATATTGTCAATTCCCGATAGGATATTTCACAGTACCATTGCTTCTTGTCTTTCCTATACTGTTCAGAACTTCATCTGAGTCGTGAAGAAAGAGAAGAAGAAATCCCCGTGGTTCTGTGATGCAGTATAGAACCTGAAGACCTGCTCTGGGAATGTAACATGATCCCATGCGTCTTGGCTTCCTTCGCTCCGTCGCCTCCAGAGCGCTCGACACAGATGGGCGATAGATAGAGCGAGGGGTTCGCATTATGGGCGGCTAATTACAACGAACGGACGAGATCTCTCTCGTGCATCGGTGGCGGGCAATTGTTGGCGACTACGGAGCACAGTGTGTGCATGGAGATGCATAACGGACAAACATATATTCAACAGACAATTGACATCTTTTTTTTCGAACCTGTACAGAAGAAGAGAAACGATTGAACATATTTTGAGGAATTTATGGTCCAGAAAGAGCATTATTTCTTAAACAATACATTAATTTAGATACATTAAACCTTGAAAATTAAGAAAGGTCACAAAAAGAAATTTTTTGAGAAATTATGCATAAAAATAGTTCTAGTAAAAGAAGCACTCACACAATGGTAAAGATTGTCCACAACTATGTGAAACAGCTGGCAACCGAAACAACCAAACTCAGAAGCGATAAATAGGCGTGGTAGAGGATCTACTTATATAACCCCTGAAATGGCTCGGTTGGGAACGGAGGTTTACCAAATTCTGTAAATTAATAATAATTTAAAAAATATTTTTTTCGATCAAGAGGAAAAATAAACTGTGTAATAAAGTAGTTACAAATATGCGCATTGAATGTTACTTTTTTTGTGAATGTGTGTTTAAATAAATAAACAATAAATAATCTTGTTAATGTAATGTATCTCCAGTATGAGAGAAAAACTGGATGGATTGAAAGCTAGATAGCAATAACCATACGTACGTCCCCCTGGTTGGGAACGGGTACCTACGGGTAACGAGACGATGTGGTCTATCAAAACATTAAAAAACTAGAAACAGACACTAGAATGGCGATAGATACACAAGATAAGGAATGATAACAGATTGGGAGGACAATAGACGGATTGCTGAGTAGACGTCCTGGGAACACCTTCTGATAAAAGCATGTCGCAATCAAATTTAAATAAAATAAATATTTTCTTCATGTTATAAAATTTATCGACATTTTGTAGACACTGACTTTATTTTTCTACATAACGTTTCATTATCTACAAAACGTCAATCTGTTTTATAATTTTATAAGATAATAACTATACACGCAAGATATTCTATTATTGTAATAAATGTTATTCGATGGTTTTATTGATTGATTTTATAAGTAAATAAGTATAAATTTACTTATTCATAAATTTATTTATTTATTTATTTGATTCCTAGAAAGATCTTGGTTATCATGTGTCATGCCAAGCGAGTCTTGTAATCTTCTTGTCACAATTTATTTTTATTATGTATAACACATGTTCCTCTCTCAATCAAGTTTGTGATTGGCTGAAATACATTCAGAATTTCGAACTATATGAGGAAGAAGAAGAAAAAATTCTTCACATATACTTTCTTTTATTTCGCTGAGTGATAAGTACAACTTCATAACGAGGTATGAGCATGAAAGGAAGAAATGAAAGAGAAATTCGGAAGCGCTGAAACACAGTAAATCGAAAATGAATGCAATTTCGTTAAAAAATCAATAACCAAATTGAAGGGAGAAAAGCGTATCTAAGTACAGGCGGCACAAGGCGGCTCGTTTGGTTTAGAAGAGTTCCCTCGAACGATAAAAGCGCTTAATGCGTTTCCAGGGAAATCTTACATTTCAAAAGAGGGGAGAATCCTGATCTTCTCTAACACTCGGGGAAAATTGTGCCAACGCTCGAACCAACGCGAAGAGACATTTCCTTGGGAATGTGAGACCCTGACGCAAAGAGAGAAGAGTCTCCTGGGAATAGTTTCGTTTTAACGTTGTCTATGTAAATAAAGAGAGTAAAACTTGGGAGAATGAGTGTATTTGAAGATCAAAGTGTTTTCTGCTTCTCTCGTTTCCACAATGATGAAACCAAAACGACGTAAAGTTTTCTTCAATGAGATTGATTCTAGATGTGAAAGTTTAATTTGGTTTGAAGGAGTTTGATCAAAGGGCTTGCGCTGGTTAGGTTGGAAATATCTTGAAACTAATGTGCATCGCTCTTTAAGTCGTTTCTTGAAAGGTCTCATTAAAATACATGTGTTTCACTCTCAAGATTTTATTTTCTCCTCATGTTCTTAATGACATATTAAATTTTATTTATATTCATAAGAAAACAAAGTATTTTATTATGTTCATAAGAAATGTACATAAGAAAACAATAATGTTCATAAGAAAAAACAATTATCATAAGAAAATGTTCATTTTTTTAATGTTCATAAGGAAACAAAGTACAGTAGAACCCCACATAACCAGTTCGAACGAGATAGAGACCCCAGCCGGTTAATCTGAAGTTCCCGTGAATAAACGATTATCGTTCAAAAAGAGCCCACAATTTCATCAGATTATCACTAAAAAACAAGAAAATGGGACGTCATTACAACTCATTTTATTGTACAGAATGTGCATAACAAACACGAAAAAATTAATAATTTGAAATTGAAAAACAAACATACATAAACGCGAAAAATTGAAAAACGAATATACATAAACGAACATGAGAAAATTGATTCGTAGAAAAATAGACATATGTATATATTAATTCATAGAAAAAAAAACTAGGGAGCAAAAGGGGAACCAAACTGACGAACTCCCTCCCTTCACATTTTTTCAGGAAAGATGAAAATTTCATTTTAACCGTTCAAAACGGAATCGTTTTTTTTTAATATTACACCAATGTTGATGTGGTAATCACCAATTGTATTTTCTTTGATTTATTTCATTATTTAAAACCTACTTGGAGGAAATATGCAGAAAATGTCATGTAATTGAAAATTGTCAATTTTTTTTTGAATCCCAATCGCCGCTAATGCTGTTATCGTACTGTTACTATGTGCCAGCTATCATACTCTGAAAGGAAGCAAAACTGTTTCACGGGACAGACCTCTTGATCCGGGGACCGGTTGATCCGAGACCGGTTAAAAGGGGTTCTACTGAAAGTATTTCTATTCTGTATTTGTACATAATGCTATGCATGTGAGAAAGATATTTTTTATATCAGCTTTTTTAATAAATCGTAATGATCAAAGAAATGAGAAACTGATGATTCTTTACAATGTAATGCAGATTCGTCACTCTTAAGAGTTTTTTTTTATATTTTCCGTTGTAACTAAATTCTTAATAATAAAGGAGGTATAGTTTCGTTCTCCAGAGGATAAAGTATGCGGGTTATACACGACCTTTTGTGATTTATGCTTTAAATACTTAAAATAATAATATTAAAAGTTAAATTTGAATGTTACCCTTGTTTCTTTGTTTTCCTTTAGAAGTTCCAGAAAATGTGAAGAAGAGAAAGTAGAGAGAATGAGATAGGACACAATGACGGAAAAAATTAAAAAACCATGTAATGAATGCGAAGGCTACTGCGATTAGTCACGACAGAATGTCGGAAAACTCGCGTATTCCCACTTCGATGTTCATTCAGGAAAAACTGAAGTTGCTCGAAACTTTAGGCAATAATTGCACGGAAATGTCGACAGATTTGATTTAAACAATTCGACAAGGCGTCAAGTGAACACGCTATACAATCATTGTAAATAATTAAGTATTTTACTTTAGTGAGATTCATAGTTAAATTTCGTATATATTTCATGTTTTTAATAGAAATTAACTTTTCAAATGGTGAATGAAATATTATCAATTCTGCGGTAATGTACAAAAAAACTAAATTAATCGATTAAAATTTGAGATTACTTATAACTTGTGAACTAAAAATTCATAAGATACCAAAGTATTGATAGTGAGGTTATAAATTATTTATACATGTTCGTTCCTCTTCGAAAAGGTTTAGCAAAATTATTTCTTCGGTTTCCTCTGACCTATGCATACCCATGTAACGATTTCAACATTTACGATTTCAAATTCGTGAAAATTCTATAAGAAAACGCTTTTGTCTAACGGAAAATCAGAAATTGTAAGTTCAAACTAATCAAATATGTATAATAGACATTCTCATGTGCTGAAATTTTCTACAGACTTGCCGGGGGGGGGGATCTATGAGATTCTTTAGAGGCGTATTCACGAACCTCATACAATTCTCTCTCAAACCCTGTGAATTCATTATCCCCAACAGAACATGATAGAGATTTAAGAAAACAAAACAATGTTCTTCCCAAGAAAAAGCGTTTTGAGATATACCAACGAAACACATCGTATCCAGAAAATTTGTCCGGTACAAGTTTAATAATTATTTTGTGACTGAATTTATTTTACTCTTTTTTACCTTCAAGGTTCAGAAAAAAGAATTATATCTTTGTTGACAGCAGTCAAGTTGTCAACTATTTACGAGAAAAGGTTCTAATACATTAATAACTCGCATTTGATTTTAACTGTTAATAATTTTGTGATTTTAAAACATGTTAATAAATTAGATTTACGTTTGATTCTTTGTTTGGTGAGAATCACATTATATTCAGTCATGTAACAGCTGACGTTTCCAGTGGAACAGCCTTTTTTTACAGTTTTTTATTGAATTATTCTTTTAAACGCCGTGTAAAGTATGAAAGTCTTGACGTAATTGCGATCCTATTTTCATTTGATATGTTTTAGTTGTAGTTTATTTCTTGGCCATGTATAGCCAATACTTGTGTAAGGATATTAAAAAAACATAAAAGCGCTTAAGTTTCTCAAGCCCATACTAATTTAAAGTCAAATAATTCAAACTCTTCTAGCGTTTCTGATCAAAATAATTGGTTTCACGAGACACCATTGGTAACAATCCGTATTAATGTTTGATACGATTCTGATGTAGTGAAACCTTCTTTCGAGATACTGTGAATCGGAGAATTGACGAAGTTGGGGATATAAAACAAGGGAGGGATATGTAATATGCAATAATGGTATAAAAATTCGACATTTGTTAGTGAATGGTTCAAACGAACTTCTGATATATTAAGGAAGATACTTTAGCCGAATGTCTCTGACGGATTTAACTTACGATTGTTACTTATTTTTTATTAATCAACATGATAAGGAAGAGGAGTATCATTACGAAATATT
Source organism: Laupala kohalensis (assembly GCA_002313205.1). Taxonomy (NCBI): domain Eukaryota; kingdom Metazoa; phylum Arthropoda; class Insecta; order Orthoptera; family Trigonidiidae; genus Laupala; species Laupala kohalensis. The sequence continues at coordinate 712,691 of NNCF01127291.1, forward strand.
GAAAACATCCCGAGATAATTCTTTTTTTGAGATAATATTTTTTGGGTATATAAAATTCATTTAAATCCTTTGTCGCGCAAGATTAACAAAGATTTAAATTTAAAAGCTTGATATTTAAAATTATCGGACTTTTTGTGAAAGTACTTTATATTCCTGATCGCAGGTAACAAAGAAGGACGCTATTTTATGCTCATGTGATAGGTGAAGGTAAAAAATTAAAAGAAGTCAAGCGGTGTCATGTCGACGTTTAAGTTAATCAAGCGATATTTCAATTACGGGTGGATGAATAAGAGGCTTTAATGGAAAGGTGCAGTCTAAAAGCGCTTATAAAAGCGTAAACTTATTTACTACGTATAGGCTAAGTGGAAAAAAGTACAGAGGGAAAAAGGAGAGAACACACACACACACAAAAAAAATGGAAAGCGGATAATGAAATATCCAGTCAGCGAATCTTTGTGCATACTCATAGATACAAGTAGATAGCAGTATTTTATGTGTATTGTTTTATTTTTTTATCCGGCACATACGAGTGGTATGCATTTAGACAAAATATCCAACATGCTTCAGAAATAATGAGTACAGTCTAAAGGATATAACCCAACCATCATTCTGCAATACAACACCACATTCAAAAGAAACTGTATCGAATTTGTTAAATCGCTGGGGCTGGGAAGTTTTCTACCACCCCTCATACTCTCCGGACATAAATTCCTGCGACTTCAACATCATCCCTAATCTGGAGGAACTACTGTTTGGAATATGCTTCAGAAGTTGAAGATATGCAGTCAATCGGTGTCCTCGCACCATCCAGAGATAGGGCAGAACCGACGTTATCCGAAGGTTTCCACTTCGAAACATGTACGCAACACTACATCGAAGTTCAGTAAAAATTACAACCTTCTGAGTATACTATGTGCTATGAAAGTGAATAGTTCAAAAAACTATTGTCCATCCGTAAGAAGTAATCAGTATGTGATGACACGTTAACTGTCACTGAATATAAATATACTCAGATACATTGTGTGCATGATAACCAATAGTGGTTTACATGTATATTGAAATCAAGTTGTGGATTTTCTTAATAAAATAACAGTATAAAAAATGAGATGTGTCTAAACTCAGGGAAATAAATTGTATTAAGCTTCAATCAATTTTGTACGGAATACGAAAATTTTCTATTTCGTTTAGAGTAAACAGTTGGGAGAAAACAAATTTCGTATCTCGAAGTGGAGTAGTGAAATCACAGAGATTATGGTAATAGAAGACTTGTGATACAGACATGGTTTGCAGTAAACTTAATGACGGCATAATGAAAGCCAAATGATTAAAGATAAATAATTATTTGTTTAGTCGGTAAAAAGTGCTAGGTTAGTTAATTACATAAGTCCTATTTTATCCAGAGATTAATCATCTACCTTGAATAAATAGAAGTCGTGAATTAATAATGAAATTTATATCCTTTATAGTTGAGAGGATCTGATATCAATGGCTGCTTTTTCTTTCTAGCATAGCACAACTTTCTTTTATAGAATACTAAATTAAACATATGAAGTGATAATTTGCAATACAAGACATATTAGACGTATTTGGTTCGAATTTCTTTATTTATTAAAGAGTTCAAGAAATTATCACATGAATTTAGTTAATCGAGAAAATATCAGAGAAAATTGTGCTTATGATGTGAAATAGTGTCACGGCTAATTTTTCAATGCTGTGGCATTTTAGAACACCCATTTATTTTATTTTCGAAGAAATATTTGATTGAAAGAATGTTTCGACGGTTAAAAATAAAGTTATAAAGTTATTAATAAATGGGGTACATTTCTGTCCGCAAATATTATTCCTCCAAATTTGTAAATTTGTGAGAGAAAAGTTAATTCACGTTCGTTCATACTACCACTTCACCCCTGTATTCAAGATTGAAAATAATTCTCCTGGGTAGGCAGATCAAATGATTCGAAGAGATGGTTTTAGGTTACAATAATTTTCTGTAGATTGCTTTTAAATCGGAAAGCGTAATAAAATGACTGATATCGGATCAAAACGGCGTTAACAATTTATTTTGGAATAACATATCAAAATCTTTTCTAGAATTCCAGATATGAGAATATACGTCATTTGTTTACACTAAAAAAGCAATTCAGACGACTGTAAAAATCGCAAAGACAATAGAACACAAATCTTTAAGATCCGGAAATGTAAATTTTTTAGGGGTTAAAATCACCGATAGTTCGAAATTTCAACAAACAAGGACCATTTTTTCAGGAGCTAGCCAGTTGACATTTGTAGCTCCCTGTTTCACGTTTCTTTATATTGTTATCTAAATACCTTAAGAATATTTCCTTAATATTGTAAATTTTATAATAATTAAAATTCAGGTTAAAAAATAAATATTTTCCCACACGACTCTAATTAGTTGGTACTTGCAGGACATCCTTGTATGTTACAAGTATTACTTGTAATATACTTCTATTTTCTCAAAATGAAGTGTTTCGACGTATATTAAAACGCTATTCCCAACTTTCTGAGAAAAAGAATTTTTGAACATATCTCAACTTGCAACGTCAAACAACCAGGTGAAAATTGCGACGGACAGGGACTAGAACCCGGGACCTCCTGCTCCTCCAAAGGACTCCTTTGCTCAACGAATAGGTACACGGAAGTTGTTAGTTACAATATCTAAACTTTTCATGATAAGTTTCATTTTCAACGACACATCAGGCAACGCCATGATCGGAGGGTCATGAGTATCATGAGGTATAGCCACAAGTATGCAAGGAGGAACAATATTTTTCTACCATTCATTTAAGCAACAGGAACATAGCTCATTCGGGAAGGTAGACATTGACAGTCGACACCCTATACATACAGGATCAAGTGGTGTAGAAATTGTGCTTTAAAACATTGAAGTGCTTTTCACGCTGTTTGCCAAAACAAATCTGAAAAGAGCTGGTTGTGTACAAAAAGCGTGAACAACACATTGCAAGTGAGAAAGTGTCAAAATGTATGAGTGATGAAAAGGGAATATACGGTAAAACGACGCACACAAAATGTCATGGCACATTATCATCCATGTGTTCCCATTTACGTAAATCCATTTGCAAAAATTATTTGGAACGACATTCCAAAAATATCCTCAGGGGGATCAGGCGTAATATCAAGCCGTCTGATAAAACAAACATTTGAGTGAAAATGTTCACGAGGGTTGGAACGAAGGGAGCTGTAATGGAAGAGAAAGAGGAACACGGAAAGAGAGACAAGATACAGTGTTGCGCGCGTACATTAACACCCGCCCTGAGGGTCCTCGCGACCTTTTGCGGTTGTGTACTTTAAATCCAAGGTAAATAGAGGACTGAAGAAACCACGACGTGCAGTCAGTGAATATATCTTATACGTCAATCCGCAAGAACGTCCCAGAATATTATAGTTCCTCTTCTGCATAACCGAACGGAGCAAACCACACAAATGGAGTCTCATACTCCAGGGAATTAAAATATCCTATTATTTCATCTTTCAATTTTCCTTTCCGAGATAACAGCATTCAAAAATTTCATCAATCTATATACACTTCACTCATTTATGTAAGGATGATGTTACTTGACTACTTAAGTCCTAACAATTGAGTCTTACGCATCTAAACGATGCTGGTATAAATATTCGTACATAAGCTATCTCATGCTCCATTGTGCATTGTTGTATACTATACATAACTGTTGTGATGTCCTGATTACTTTGAAAATGCTTCATTTGAAACTGAGTGAAACTTGCCTACAATTAGCAGGCAGTTGAAAGTGGTATTTGCCATATCCGGATAAATAAAATGGTCTTGTTAAATAAAAGTAAATGTTCATACAGAATTTATCGTACAGAATGTTGGTTTCACTCAATCAAAATCATTTAATGTCGCAATACCCCGATAAACGATAATTTTCTGCCTGTTGATATCAAAATAAATTATTCCAACCCTCACCATACAGTATAATATTTTTCCTCAACCTACTTATTACATACTCCCAGTGAATTGTAAAGAGCAATTTTCTATGTAACTGCTCCCCTATATAACTCTTTCTTGATTCTCATCCCTCTCATTTTTATTTGTACATTTATCTGTTTATTCCCACCATGTATTATTGTCCAAAATTACCAGCGGTTTTTTTGTATTTTTTTCTCAATGTTGATCGACTATTCATTGACCATTTTTTCCATAATACATTTTATGTCCAAACTCATTTCTTAACAGTAAGCTCTGTGACATTTTGAAAATTTCTTGTTTCTTTCCCTTCTAATCGCTTCTATTCCGCGCATTACTATCCAGCATATTTTACAATCATAACCTCGAACACTCTGTATTATCATTTCTGGGATGTCTAAATCTTGACATAATTTTTATGTATTCGCAATAACAATTAATAACTTTTATTGTCATGTTTCATTTTCTATACAATATAGCCTGAGCAAGTGATGACAAGTACTGACATAGCACCATTGTGTGCGGATAAGGATCATTGACTATTAGTACACTCCAAGGCTTATGAGAATCAATTTCACGGAAAGCTTAGACTGTATAACTTCTAATTACTAAATTGTATGACTCCTTATGGCACCCGATTTGTGTTTCCTTTACCGAAATATATTTCCGAGTTCGATGCATGAAACTTTTCACCCTAGCAAATTTTGCTGCATAACTCTAACCATACTATTTTTTATCATCAACTGTGCATTTTTTTATTCAGAACAATCTGTACTTAGCGGATTATGATCTCCCTTTTGATTTTTTCGCTTACAATTCATACAAACTGTTGGTTCCATTTCCCTTATGCACCCCTTAATATGATAACCCTCTTCACTAGCGTCCGCAAATTTCATTACGGTCTGTGCATATCTTTGCCAAGTGCCCATAGCGATGACACTGTAGCAGCGTAATGACTCAGAATCCTCTTGTATCCTCATAATGCAAATCTCTATATACAGCCTCTGTTGCTTCATAAACCTTTAGAATTTAGCATTAACTTCCAATATGTAATGTTCTATCGTTCGCACCTAACTCCGATATATGACCCGCGTCGTTGCATAAAATTTCAACCTATCCTCTTCTGTATCTAGATTTTTTAAAGCAATCTCTGCTATAAACTTTCTCCGTATTATGCTGAACTCCAGAGAGTGGCAACCGCGGTCTCCTTCGTCCAACCTCCTGTTTACCAACTTCTTCTCAATAATCGCGCAATCTTTACCTTTTCTTCCTTATCTGGCAGTACCACTACTGTCTCCTTTGTCATAGTATCCCTTGTTACCATAATTTTTTATATTAGCTTTAACACCGTGCCATGTTTCGTAATATACCTTCTCTCCTTGACATTTCTTTTTTAGCACCTCCCCTTGCATTCGCACCTGACAACGCTTTCTCTTGAGCACTGCCGAATACTGCAGATCTTCTTGTCTCCCAACTAAATTTAACTCTCCCTTTAAGTTTCTTCCTAATGCATTCAGATACTTCTTGAGACTTCTTTTCACTCTCTTTTACTCATAGTCCTTGTTCACACATACATCACCGCACACATTCTTCAATACAATTTCCTCATTCATCTACCACAGCCACCAAATCCTCTGTTAGCTTTGCTATTATATTTTGTACATTTTCCCCGTTACCTGAATTGCAGCTGTATCCACCTGCATCCGCAACATTTCCCCAACATAATTTGCTATGGCCACTTTTCCAGAAACACACAATTCCCTTCCACTTGTCCTTTGCCTATAATAAGTGATTTGCTCCAAATTTTTCCAAAGTAATCAAGAAAAGTTCCCCTTTCTGCTGGTCACACTTTTGCACCATCAAATACTCATATAAATCCTGTTTCAATATCTTTTTGGGAGCTCTCTCATAAACGTCCATTCACAGGCATAGCTAGGACATTTCCAAAACTCGGTAGATATCAGACTGCAGAATGCGGAGATCGTGTACACACGATTTGGAACGTATTAATCATCTCCTCGCACAGTCTCCTCAAGCACTATCATTGTACACTAGTGGACACATCTAGAGATTGTCAACAGTATACCTCACAATTTACTAGTCATCCTCAGGGATGTACAACAAGACGTAGTAAATTACAATGAGTACATACTCTCTACCATAATTATATCACAATAAACTAATCCAAATTACATACCTCAATAAAAAATAAATAAATACTCAGTCACACATATCAATTTAATAATGGAACAAACTGTATGGAGACAAAAACATATTGTACACAAAAAGGCGCGCTACATCAAGCCTTATAATGAATAAATTTACAAAACGAACTTCCCAACTACAGAACCGAGAAACGTGAATGTTAAATGATTGATACCAATCAAACAATTCTATCATCTTACTAATTATAAATGTACTAAGAATAAATAATAGTACTAAGAATGAATGTAATTATTAGAAAATATTACACAATATACGCAATACACCTTGCATCGTTATGATTCAAATACAAAGAAAATATAAAGGGTAAAATTTAAAATATCATACGAATTTTTTGTGATATACAATAAATAGAGTTAAGTTTCTTAAGATCCGTTTTCTTGTTACAAGTTTTGGTTACAAATGTATATCATTTCTTTAATCCTTCTTATTATATCCACCTCTTCGTCCATTATCTCTATCTCAGAGGTTCTCATTGTGCGTACCATTTGTATTCAAATTCTGTTGTACAGTACTGAGGATGACCAAAATAAATAGTCGAAATGTCGGTGTAATGAAATTTTTATGTATATTTTTTGCCCTAACTGCAAGAAACCTACTCCCAACTAAATGTTTTCCTCCATTTCAGTTTTTGTTTTCTATTTTTTGAGTATAATCGTAAACGAAATCATTTTAAATTTCATTACTTTTTGTTGTGTTATAGATACTTTATTGATTTCACGTGTAGTATAAATTTGTCAAAGTTTTCAATGAATTTTTTCAATCATTTTAATAATTGTAATTAGCTTTACAGAGTAAAATATTGTGGTGAATTTGCACTGGATGAAAACTCACTTTTATAATCTTCATTTTTAATTGTGAAGTTTCTCATTTCTTCTTGCTGTTGACTACCTATCTTTCACAAAACTATCACAGTATTCTTTCACCATCAACTTGTCACGCATAGTCAGGTCACTGGTCACCATCGTCGTTGGTAATTTCTCTTTCCGTTGAATGAGACTCTTCTTGATTCCCGGGAAAAGTAATTACGTTGGATTCTATTCTTATGTCTTTAATTTGAAAATCCCCGAAGAAATACTCTTCTTCATTTGTAGTTTTCTTTTTTGTGTTACGGAGTTTTGAAAGGGAATTTCAGCGCGTTAAAAAAAGTTTAAGATCTAACTGCTGAATTTTGTGATTTCGATGGTATATATTTCGCTTTCTGATATCCAATAAAATGTTATTCATAAAATGGGGGTCATGGAGACGAAGATGCTCAGATGGACAGGTGGCATTACTGGAATGGATCACGTTTCGAACAGTGCTATTAGGAAACGCTTTGAGGTTGCACCGATCCAGCAGAAAATGCGAGAAAGCCGGCTGCGATGGTTTGGTCATGAGCTGCGCGCAGAGTACGATACTTTGCCAAAACTGCATGCACGATGGAATTCACAGGAAAGGGACCTAAGGGACGACCAAGACAGCGATGGACCGATACTTTGCACAACGGCCTGAAGGCTGTAAACAGCTGTAAATCTTCATCCAGACATGGCCCACGACCGAACAAAATGGAGACAGCGAATCCACTTAGCGGACCCTGCCCTCTAGCGGGACAAACGCTAAAGAAAAAGAAGAAGAAGAAAATGTTATTCATGAGTGATGGTAATTTGGTCGTTTCCTTCATTTCTTCTTTCGAATGATTGGGGAAAAAAACTTTATTCGGAATTGTTAAAAAACTTTGTTTGAACTCGTTTCACGGACACACTAATGAACGAATTTCACCGTCTCATTCGCGGTCATATATTTTAGAGATGGAAATAGAACGTAAGGTGTTATGATGACATACGATGTTTTGAGTTGGCAAAGATAGGAGGAAGAAAGGAAGGGGCAATGACTGTTTAATTATAAATATAAATACAGGAAGGAATGTTAAAACTGTCCCTTTAACTTATCAGACCCTTGGGGATTCTCAGGAGGTACACACTAGAGCATCGTTATCTCTTGGCCTTAACAGTATGAAATATCTCTCATTGGCTGCTATAGTGGCACAACTCAAAAAAAAATGCCAGTATTACTGGCAACGTATTTTTTTTCACGTTGAGACGTGTACTTAGTGCCAAAATCGTAGTTTTTTGAGTTGTGCAACTATTGCAGCCAATGACCGATATGGTCAGCATTACTCCCCAATCGATTAGATCTTATAGCACTAATGTCTAGAGTGCTGAGTAAGCAAGGAATTCAGTCTGGACGTATCGTAATTCAAAACCATAGAAATATATTCAAAGAATTCTCCTACATTTTCAAAAATTGCATCAACTGTTATTTCCGACCAGAGAAACTTAGGTGCTGGAAACCGTTACAGCCCGTAATTAATCACACTTCAATCTTTAAAATGTTTTCATTCCTGGAATGATGGAACGGGTCTGTGCATTTAAATATTATTGCAAGCAATATTTTTAGATATGAGTCACAGTATCTTTAAAACTATTATACTCTATCATCTTTCTCAGGTTCAACGTGTTCCATAATATTTTTTTTTCAACAAAGTTCCATAATATTTTCTTCTTTCTTAGGTTTAATATCCCTTCTTAAATCAAGAACAACTTTCTTAAATGAAACCGTACCGAAAAGTGGAGGCAAATATCATGAATGAATAATAAAAAGAAAGGCAGGTGTATTTAACATCCTATAGTTTATTCATTATATCATTTGTTGGGACTATTTATGGGTTCAATTTCCGCATCTCTTTGTACCCGAACGTAACAACAGCTAGGTAAATTTTATAATTTACTGGTAAATATTACGATCTCGTAAGTTTTGTGTCTTCTAATATTCTAGAGCCACAGCGGTGGCGCAGGTGGTAGTGTTGTCGCTTATCACCAAGTCATCCCGAGTTCGAATCCCGATGGGGTCAGAAGATTTGTAGTTTTTCACATTAATGTCCCAGTTACTGGACTAGTGACCTTCCTCTCTCCAGCTCCTCCTAGTAACAATAACTCGAACTATTACTAACAACTCCAACTATCCACGTGGGACAGGTTGATGGAAAAACCCAGCTAACCGGCCCACCTACTAACAATGACCTACCACCCAACTCGTATCTCCTATCGCTCCATGTAGATAGGTTTCAATAGCACGCTACATTTTCCATTTACAAATATAACAGTATTCTAAAATGAAAATATCAAACCAAAAAGTATTTTTGTTTTTAAGTATAATTTTAACCATTGTACACATGTAGACTATCTTAGGAAGTGAATTTTTGACGATCAGTAATAAATATCACGAGTAGATTTCTTCACAAAAATCCGTTATCAGCAATGTTCTTTTAAGAATGTTTCTTCCACAAGGTGTCATCTAACTCAGCTTACATCTGTGCCTATTTTAATAATAATTCCAAATGTGAAACAATGTTTCGAAAATACCCCACTAATTTCCACCCCTAGAAGCCAAATGAGTAAACGGGACGCAAAACCATTTAGTTTCAAAGTTATAATATAATTTTCAATGTAAAGAATATTTGATTTGGTTCTTGAAATACCACGGCTGGCCTTAGGGTAGAAGGTATATGGTATTGGAATATAATTGAGTTGTGCTTTAATTTGAATTCCAATAGTCCGCTGCGTCAACTTCTCGTCCTACTAAGTTGTTGTACTTTATTAGTTATAATGGATGAAAAACTTGCTTAATTCCTTTTACGGTAACCAAGTATATTTAACAAGAAGAAAGCAAGAAAAAAAGAGGGACCAAAGCAAAATATTTCAGAAATAATTGAGAATCGACCAACCTTTTGTTACTCAATGAGTCCCGTAGCTGTTGCTAAACTCAGTGAAAAGCATCAGCAACTTTTAGTTCTATTTTTGTTTTCTTTTTTTCCGTCGCAGCAAGCGTTTAATTTAGTGCGATACTGGGATCGCGTGTCCCTTTTCTTTCACTATTGTCTCGCGAATGGCGCACGCTGCTTCCGCTCTTTCTACCCCTTCCCCCTTCCTCCTTCCCCCTCCCCCTACCCTTTCTCCATCCTCACTCCACCGATATTACCTTCCACGCACCCCCACGTGGCTGCGACACGTGGAACCAAGAACCGCAGGTCCCTTTCTCTGCACACTTCGAGCTATTGATTAAGTTTTAATTGGATTTTCACGAACATATATTTCAGTATGAAAGAGAAAAAAAGAAACTTTTCTCGTCCACAATGATAAATATTACCCTTGAAAAATGAAGTAATTTACGATTGAATGAAATGTAATTGAATAGAAGGGTACAAGGGGCAGAAAAATTTTTTTCTTCTTTTTTTTCGTTGAGGTGAATTACGTCACGTCTTCACTTTAATAAAAGAAAAACCTTATATTAATATTATTTTCGGTTAACTTTTCTCTCCAAACACAAAAAAATACTAAAAAAGCGATTAGTAATACGATAGAATGTTTTGGTGAATGGAATTAAAAATCCACCATTCCTCCAACCAATTAATTAATAGATTTAGAGCGATTTTATTTTATTTTTCCGTAAATCTATTACATAATTCAAACATTCTCTCAGTTCAATATTCAAATTAATATTCTTTATTAATAAAAAATTGTTTAGTTCACTTATATTGATCACTGAAACTAAATTAAACTTGTGTTTTATTTATTTTTAATATTAATAAAGAATAAACCAAAATTTGGTTGTTTTTTGGGGGGACATATACCCGTAGCATCTTTAAGATCTGTGTCTAAATGTATTCAAGCAGTGAATGAAGAGAACTGCTTACCAAATTAAATTAGAGGAAGTTCACAATACAAATATGAAAATTGCCCGAATCTACATTTCTCCAAATAATGTTGACCGAGTATCCAATGCTGAAACACTCACAGAAACACTCTTAATACAAAACATTGCACTGATGAAATCGTTATAAATGATAAATTGTTTCTCAAAGGAAATCAATAAGAAAAACTATTATTCAACTTTTGATATTTCTCCACCAAATGAATGAAAGCAATGAATAAATGTTGTCCCCTGTGATATTAACTTTCTCTCTCTGTACTTTGTCTTCCACGATGTCGGCAGAGTTAGTCCCTTTGGTAGTATTTGGTGTGCTTTCTTTCGAATTAATTAAGGTAACGGACGTTTTCCGTATCTCGTTAGAAAACATTATTTTATGTAGGCTGTTTGGATATTTTATTTGGACGTAAAACGCCACAACTGTTTCGAGATTAAAATTGGTGTTTGCATGAAACCTCTTTTATAACCCTTGTTATTACAAGAACTCCTGCTTGGCATACAACCGTGTTCTTTTTTTGTAGTACTATTAATTATTACCTCTTCAAACAAGTACACGGGGGAAAAAATTCAAAATGAAACATAAAAGAGGGTTGAATAAATAATTCAAAATCATATTCTGCTTTATTCTTCGTATCAAAGTGCACCTTATATGAGGGAAGGGGTCTCTTCAAGTGACAGCAATTTACGCTCAACTGTTACTTTTCCCCTACTCCACCCTTCTGATGGACGAGACCGCGAAAACAAATTAAGAGAAAAGGGTAGACGCTTTAATTGCATATGGGGTCAAGTCCTTTCAGGGATGCACAAAGCTCAACAGATATAGCGAGCCTTGGAGACAGAAGTTGGTGGAACAGGAGGGAGGTGACTCCAATAACACGTCAACTGCAGTGGTTCAGCTTATTCGAGCGGAATGGTTATTTCAGGGTCGTATGTTCAGTTAAAACGCCTTGACGAGATAACGAGCGCGTTCTAATTTATGAATTGTCTCTTGGCTTGCATTCCATTCACTTATATAACGCATCATTCGAATCCTCCAGATATTTTTTAATATTTACTTTATACTTTGATACATTTCAACCGTCTTAATGTTTTACATCCGCAATATTTTTCATTTTGTGTTTGAATTATTCATACATGTTCATACTTGTGCAAAGTAAGACTAGCAGTCTAAAATAAGTAAAATGATCGTATCACGCGACAGTTTTACTTTCTTTTTCCATCGCTGTAGGTCCAAAGTAAAACAAATTTAAAGACATCGGTAAGTCACATATTTCATTTCATTAGTTCGTTTTTGTACTCGCATGCTCCTGAAGTTTGCGAGTTTATCCTCTCTCGTCTACTCGCTGTAATTATCTCACCGAATACTCTCTTTTACAATCACTGTGTGCGGTGCATTAGTATTTATTGTTATTTGTATTTAACGCAAAAGTGTTTTACTTGAACATAATATGTAAAAGACTATTTTATATTAGACATTTTCCTAAAGATAATGATTTCTATTACATTGCGTTCTATTGATGTTTAGATCTGGTAAGTGAATTTTCAAGCTTCTCTCTATGTCCCTGAACATAAAAAGACGCATTTATTTTCGACGTGTTAAAAAGGGTTTCGTTAGAAAGTCTTTATTTAAATTAGTACGGAGCAAACCGTCGTCTTATCGCCTGTTTGTGGATGTAAAACTATTTCGAGATGTCCTGCCAATAATCATATATTTAAATTATTTTTTATTCATTACTTGTTTTTATGTATATTGACAATTTGATTAATTTGACAAAGACCTTTCTGCGTGTAGTGTCTCCCGTGTTTTGTTCACCCCTACTAGTTCCCTTCCCCTTTAAGACGAACGTTCATAGTTTGGATAGTAGCGTGAAGGGAGAGGGTCAGATAAAAGGGACTCGTGCCGCAATCCTCGCCGCAGAGAGCAGATGTTTTCGGAATATGTTGAGTAGAATGCCGCGAGAATTTAGGGGAGGAGCAGTAGCGCTGCAGCTAGTTTCGCCTCTGTCTTCGTCTGTCCTTAGCGGCAGCTTTTCATCATCTAGTCCTCATACTGCAGTCCTCATTATGGAAGTAATGTTTAAATGTGACCTTCTTAATGGCTCCACCAACTTCAACAGCTTTGTCGATGTAGTCAATACTTATTTCAATACGACATTCCTCATGTTAGTTTCCTTACCATAGCTTCCGACCTCGTCCTTGATAACACTCCCCTTTGGCATTTACCTCTGTGTCCTCACCGTCAACACTGTCAAAACTTCATCGTATTCTTTCCTTAGTCTTTGCTCATCCGTCCTCCACATCACTAACTCATCTGCAAGATTTAACCCCTGGTTAATTGTGAAGACCACGTGAAGGACATTAAGAAAATATACTCTTTGAAAGAAAACACGAAAAGAACCATCCCGTGAATTCCGATTAACGATGTGAATGTATGGAAGTATTAGCATTTCGCATTGGATTATTTTAAGAAAACTTCAATTTATTTTATTCGTTTTAGTGCGTGGCTTAAGTAAAAGTTTCTTTAATAAGTTGTTAATTTATTATTTTTTCCTTTTTAGCATTAGAATTTGTTTATTTATTTGTAATGAAAATTACTTGCTTGTTCACAAGTTCACAACACTAAAAATAACTTTTTAAACACAAACTTTTGTATAATACAAATAAATAACATCAATTTAATAGAGGCCATATGATACATTTTCTGATTAAATAAACATTCTTTTGAGAAGCGATCGTAGAGATAAGATAAGAATTTCCTTCGCTGTTCGTAATGACAAGAAGTTATAACGAAAATACGTAGGTTACGCATTTATTATACTTATTTTCTATGAAGGTACAGATTGCATTGCAGGGGACGCTTCCTGGAAACAATACGCCGCGAGTTATCTCATAATAAAATCGTTATTTAAAAAAATATTTTAGTTTGAGTTTATATTGAGACATTATAATATTGCATTTTCATCGAGTTTATACATGTGTGTCTAATTTCACCTCAATTGCTTGGGGGAACTGGTTTAAAATTCAGTTGCAAGGTTTGGCTCCAAGGTACGAACAGATGAAGTTAAATAAAAGCTTGTAAAAAAACCTAGTATTATTCAGTCTATCTGGAAAACAAAAATATTTTAAACTATTAATGTCTTGAAGAGAAATTAGTTGTCATCTTCTCTGGAGAAAGTTTGTCTATACATCGAAAAGATACAACTCGAATTAAAAATATTAATGTGAAAGACGAAATTCAAAAGCCATTCCGAAAGGGTGTATTTCGTGAACTTGGTGAGGTTTGGTTGATTTCCAGGAGAATGCGAGTGGTGAAAGATTTTCTGACGCTTATTACATTTTTGTTGGAGTATACTTAGCATCGGAAGATTGTTTCATTTCACATGACATTCCATGATTGATTATGTTTGAATAATTTTAATGAATTTCGATGTACGATTTTTAGCATTTGCCACACCTCAGTGGTTGACAGTGTCGATGGAAATTAGAATTATTTTTCCACGACATTTTCTTTTTGATGTTTGTTAATCATTTATCTTCTAATTTTGTACAGAATAATTCTCTCCAAACATTCGAGCAACGAATTTTCTGTTTTGTGAGATGCGACGAAAATTTACTTCTAATTCAGAACACATGCTTCATACGTTTACCTAAAACTGTACATCTGATAAACGAGATCATTTATTGGTTGTAAAAAGAACGCCCGTGTTCTTTTTTATTACGTTTCTTTTTTTCCAACGTATACATTTTTGCAGTGTTGGATCTATATGAATGCGCTGTTTTCGTTCCGGTTTATAGAGCGCGAGGTTTCATATCCCATAAATTATCATTATGGTTACCGTTGTATTCATCTTCTGTAAAGTGAAAAAGAAATGTGTCCGAGAAGTGAATGGTTCCCTTTTTTGATTTATGTTCGTCACAATATTGGTATCAAAGAAAACATTATGGTTGTCCACAGAAACTGTATTGCTTATGTGAGCTGAACATCGAACTTGGAGCTCTTGGACTGCCAGAAGTAGTTGCTCACAAATAGCCGTCCATTTCTGGAAGAGCACTTATAGTCGTTAATGAAATAACCTTGGATTTGTATCATTTTCCATTATTATTTACTGATTTTACGAGCACCAGTATATTTGCGCTATCTTTATTATTGAAGGAAATAAGTTTTCAATCAGATGTAGTCAATGTGCTGTTATGGACGCTAGGTGTTTCGGTATTGCCGAAGAAGATCAACATTGATCTAGTGGTTGGAACTTCGCTTTCACGATGCAGCTGCACGCTAAGAATGGGTTCAAACCCTGCTTGGCCGAACTAGGTGAGGTGTTCAACTGGGGTTTGCCTCACCTCCATATAAATGTCGGTACGCAACCATACGTTTCTAGGTAATCCAAAATCTTTCTGTCCAAATTCCCTTGCCCAAGTCACGATTAAGTGGTAAAGCAGGCCATTTGACCCGAACCTCGCTATAAGACATGAAATACAAAAATAAGATTTAAATTTGAATTTTTTAATTTAGTTTTTGATATCTTTTAAAATCTTGTCACTGTTTTGTGAAAATGTGATTAAAGGTTTTTAATATTTAACGATTATTATATTACAACAGTATTTTATCTAATTGTATTATTTCATGTCTTATATACATACATAATGATAAGCGATATTTCGTTAAGATATCCTAAGAAAACTGTTTACTGTTGTACTTCTATTTATTTCACTTATATTATTGAAATATTAGTTATGATGGCTTTGTTTTTGTACTTTTGCAAATCATTCTAAGAACTAAAACGAGAATTACTTCGCCCAGTTCATTTTCATTCAAAAATGAACGAGATAGTGAGCGATGTTATAGGAGTTAATCTAATTTACGCATCAGTTACATAATCTATGTCACTTGATGATACAAAAGCGTCTCAAAAATACTTTTGAAAATAATGTCGTTTGAAGGCAATACATTTATTTGATTTTAATGATCTTGACTTTCCCGTTGACTTTCAATTTTGTCACTCAGAGGTTTCAAATAATATAAAATTCCCTTTTCTTTTGAACATACTCTTCTGTCTATCTTTTCGTAATCGCCCGCCCCCGCCACTTGGTGGGAAGCGTATCTCTGCTATCTTTTAGAGCGTGTGGAATTGTTCCTACTTCGTCCATATATTGCCGAAAATACCATATTTATCTTCTATTTCCATTAGTTCGCCATTGTGTATCATTGTAAATATGTGTATCTCCCTCATTAATATAGCAAACTTTAATCTTTTGTCGCCAAATAAAGAACAGAAAAAATATATCGAGAAAAATTGATTGACGAAATTCCTTTCTCCTGCCCCCATTCTCTTTCGTCCACGCGGAATTCCCTAGCCTTGGGGCGGGCGGCGCCTCTTCTTTGTTTCCAGTGCAGCAACGTCATCCACTCTCGCGCTCCAGCGTCCTCTTGTTCCGCGGTCCCTCCGTTCCTTTGCCCTTCACACCCCCTGCGTTTAACTCTCGCACGCGCCCTGCATCTGGCGCCCCCATCCCCCAACCACTCCTCAGACCCTTCGACGTGAATGCGCCCGTGCCACGGACCAGGTATTCTAGTCACCCCACCTTCCCCACAGGGTGGAGGGAGGCTGGTTTTCTCTTGTGGATATCTCAAGAGCAACAGCGACATACAGCCAATTTAACCCCTCCTTCAAGATCAAGGATTTTTTTGGAGATAGGTTTAATGGTGACTCACTTGGCAGAGCGTAGAACGACTTAATGGAAATTCGCGTTTCAAGTCCTGGTGACGTCATGGGATTATTGGTCTTGTATAAATATTATTATTTTTACAAGATTTTTTAACCTCCACGTGATCACAAGTAGTTTTGAATTACGTTCTAGGAAATTATTCCGTAAACTCTCCCCCCCCCCTTTCTCAAACATACTCTGTCCAATACGATTGACGATGTCGTGCACTTATAAATTGGTTCAGACTGCGCGTGTCTCAATGTACTCAACAAAACACATCAGAAACTGTTTCTATTTGTGCGAAGTCGGTGTTTTTAAATCTAATGGTACATGTTTCAACTGTATATTATTTACGGATACCTATCTTAAGAAGGATTGGTCTGGATCTTTCCGAATTATAAATGCACAATAATATTATTTATAAGGTATAATACACAATAGCGTTTCTTTGAACTCAGGGCGTGAACGACATACAATACTAAGGTTTAGGAACACTTTATTTGCTTGAGATTCGTAAAAATAAACATGAGCGTCTGCAGCAGACGGTCGGAAAGAATCCTCCCGAGTAGGGAGTACTTCTAAGCGACTGGAAAGGTTCACCTAGATTATTAACAAAAAATTTATTTTTTTAAGTAGTGAAGAAACTACATATGACCAAGTCGAGGGCAATACACTAATTTACTCTCCGAATCAAGCAAAGGACCATCCCATCGAATTTTGATCAAGAACCCTAAAGCAGCGGTGTATTTATCAGTTCTGCTCTTCGAGGCGAAATTATATTGCTAATAAATTGTAAGTTTTAAAATGAGAAGAGGATTAATGATAACAATAGCATTAATGAGACTGCCCCCCACCCGGTAAGAGTCTCGAGAGCCTATATGTAAAACCGGAAGGAAAACGGAGAAAACACCGGTTTAGTTTATAAATAAATATTTCCTTTACAACTAACGAAATCGGTTGTTCGAGCGGTTGTTAAATCTCTTCGCATCAGTCGCAATGAGAAACCTCATCATGTGGCTGAATCCTCTGTTGTTGGATCCCCCTTCGCCATGCGTTTGTATCACTCTGGGTTGAGGTTGCTGCGCGGCACGAGCCAGGTAGGACGCTACAACGGGTTCCCTCAATGGGCTTCCAGTTCTAGCACGTTCTCTGGCCTTTGCGTGGAAATTTCCATGAAAGAAGGCAATTGCGAACGGTCGTCCTCCGCTCTTCAGAATCTCGGTGATTTCATTCATGTAACGGATATTACACATTCGATCATTCCTCAAACGAGGGTTTATTCTGTACCGGTCTCTCCTTATTAAAAGTAGTTTTTGCCTATATTTTAATTCGTCGCCGATCATCAATAATGGTTTCAAAACGTGATTTGTCTGTGGTGTAAGAAAAAAATATTTTCAAATACTTTGATGATAATGAGAAAGATAATTTTGTCAAATAATTCATTAAGAAATGTTCCTTCAAACTGGTCCAGTACTTGATCGTTCTTATAGAGTTTGTGAAGTGAGTATGTGAGAAGATTCCGGAAAGCCGAGTTGCGAACTGAGAACCGAGGTCATAAACTACCTATCGATAACATAACGATGTCTTTTGCGCATAAAAATGTGGATAAGAATTTCGGTGGTGGTCTTAAGAGACGTCGTTTCATTCATGTCAGTGTAGCACATGAATCAAATTCTCTAAATCAAGATACCAGGGATGATATCTGTCCTTATAATCACATTGAGATTTACGTAATGTTATATCACGATGTACATTGGCGTAACGCTACTTCTGTGATCACTTTTCGTAACTCAATACTAAAATCATAGAACCGTGAAATGTTTCATCCTCTATTCATCTTCAACTGATAATCTAATATCTTCTTGCCCCTCTTGTAGCTTAGGACTAGCATGCTTTTTTCCACTGAGTCATTCCGGGTTCGATTTCCGGCAAGGCCAGAAAAAGATTGTGGCTTTTCACATTAATGTCTCAGTTCATATAACTGTGACAATTGAAAAGCTATCTTTCCTTCTTCTATTCACCTCCTATTACTAAGACCACTAGTATCACTAACTCTCACAATTACTAACTACTCCTACTTCCACATGGGCCAAGTTGTTAAGCCCAGCCAAGTGGCCAACCTTCTAACAATACCCCTACCACATATCGCTCCGTGTAGATAAGCCTCGACATCACGCTTCATTTCCCATTTACAAATACTACAATAAAAAATATCTTCTATCACTCTAAATTGCTCGACAAAGTGTATGAGTTTACATGTGAACATCAAAGTTAATGGATTCCATGATGGTAATCTTCTTGATTTTGCTGAATTAATGACGGCAAATATTTTGGAGTAGCAATAAGTTTCACTAATTTCCACATGCCTAGTTCTAGTGTGATTTTTCGTATTTCATGCTGGCAGTACAAGTAGTGTTTCTTCTTTGAAGGTTGCTTTTTGATACGTGTTGATTCGTTTAGTTCATTGCTTGAGCTTATTGTTACTTGGGTGCGTACATGATTTTCTCCCTTCCATTACTTTTACATACTTTCCGTATTGTAATAAAAAAATTGAAATATCCTTTAAAAAACTGAACAATAAAGAGACTGTTAGTAAATTTATTAAAGTTAGTAGTTATTAAAGATAATTGAATAATAAAGAGATCTTGAAAGTTTGGTGTAAACGAAGGAAAATACTACTACTCAGCTGCACTGACTCATTTATTCAGTATTTAACAAGCGAGACTCCTTGAAAACTGCCCTCCTGAAAACTATTCAGGGATGTATATGTATCAAACAGAGATAATACAGATATAAAAAACTGAAATCAATGATATAATAATGATAAAATTGATTGCAAATCGGAAAATCGACTTTGGATAAGAAATCGCATGATTCTGTGTGTACAGAGAAAATACGTTTCGGTTAAACACCTATTACGCTATGTATAGGAAGGAGTAAGATCTCACAGATGTCTGTTTTTTCAATTGGTTTATCCTCCATACCGGTCTCTGGACTCAAAGGTCATTATCCGAGTTTCATTCTCTCATTCGTCTCTCTTTCATATGATCTCTTTCTTACGTAATATTACCTGTCCAGTGGCATCACCAATGGAAACGGGTGCAACAAGTATCTAACATCTGTTTTCAATGCTTGCCTTACACACATCATTATTGTTATAATCTTCTGGAATTTTCCAAAAACTTCATTCCATATTATATTAGACCAATTTTAGGATGTATAAACTCCTTCCTTTTTCATTAAGAGTAATAATTCGTGTCTTTCCTTATCATACTATTTACAGTCGTATATTATAAGATCAAAGTCTTCTGTACCTTCTCCTCATAAACAAATATCACTGTCAGTTAATTTCATTTTGTATAAATATTTATTCATGTCCCCATGTCCTGTCATAATTTCTAGTAAATGTCTGTTCGGCCGAAACCATTTCTTGTTTGCCTGCGCAAATTTAACATTCTTTGTAAATTTATACTTCACTTCCCTCATGCGCATTATTCCAATGTACTGCACAACATAACAAAAACTTCCGCGTTAATTTATTCCTCCACATCTTGTAAGTTGCTTTAAATTCTTCTCCATCTAAACACATTACTTCTCCACCTCGTAAATGTCTTCAAAAATATTCAAGAAATTTCATATTTAAATTCTTGAAATATTTGAGTCAGAATGAAAACTATTATTTACTGTAACACTTCCGCGGGTTATTATTTAACTTTTATGCACTAAATAATATTTTAAATCAATTTTGTAGATCTTTTCTGTAAGATATTTTTCTATACATGTTATTTTTCTTTATATATGAGAGAAGGATGTAATATTTGTTTTGAATACTATAGAGAAGGATTTTAAAAGTATATGACAAAGTATATAAAATTGTTTTGTTTTGCAACTTGGTGAAATGAACATTTAACATAAGTAAAATAAGAATTTTTAAAGATAAAGGAAAACAATTCGATCTTACTTATAAATCGTAACACTTTGGTCTGGAAAAAAGGGAGATGACAGAAATAGTCACAGTAGAATTTTATTTTCTTACTAAAAGTAAGTTTGAGGCGAATACGAGTCCATACTAGCTTTGTTAAATCATAATAGGGGTATCACGATGCATAAATTAATGTGCAGACGTCAATGTATAACTAAACATAACAGATGCACCCTTAAAAGATAAACATTACTGTACATACATTAAATGGGCTTAGATTTGTGTAAGTTCCGTAAAGAAGGTAGAGTTTTAATCGGTGTCACGTGAGATCTCGTTAAGGGTACGGAATTGTCTTTTGTTAAGTTGGTCTATGCAAGATAACCACCAATTTCGCGATTCAATGGTCGTAATTTATTTCTAATAACATGTCTTAATTTTTCGTTGGTTTTTAATTAAAACTACACCCGGCAAAAAACATACATCCAGGGCTCTCTCAGGACCAAACTGCTCAAAGAAAATCTCCACATCCCCTTATAAAGCACTGTATTTTTGTTACTGTTCAGAAACGAGATTTCAGGACCAGTTCCCATACTCAGAATCGTGTCCGTGACTTCGTTCATCACCAGTCCGTTGAGTATCTCCAGTTTTTTTCATCTTTTTTTTTTTTTTTGAAACCAGTTTATTCTTTGGTTCCAAACCCAAGGGTTGATACAATACTACTACGCAACTCCCGAGTACAGAGCAGGGTAAAAATAAAGAGAAATCTTGTAATACACCAAAACGTCGAGTCCTCGTGCAGTCTGCTCTTTATATTCGTTACAGAGGCTCGTTCTAGCTTTTGCGTCGTAATGGTGAAACATAAAGCCGAAAATAATCTGGTGCAAGGAAATGTTATCCCTTTGGTTCCGCAATGTCCCAGTGACGGCGCGGCAGGCAGGAAGATCTCTTTCACGGTGTGGTTGAAAGGGGTGAGGGGGAAGGGAGGGGTGTTGCATTGAAAGCACTGGAATTACCATGGCTTCAGAGAGGTTGACGTCAAGGGACCTCTGCGACATTTACGTAAACGTTACTAAATATTCGGTTCTTAGAATTCCTCTTTTATAGTGCACTAAGAAAGAGGGATTAGAAATAGCACTAACGAAATCCGGGTTAGAAATATTCGTTTTGGATTTGTGTCTCTGATACCAAGATTGGAAATGTCAAGATTTTCACTTTTCATTCAGGTGTCGAGTGAAAATAGATTGAATTACTTCTTCCCCTCGAAAAGTAGAAAATAATTGTAGTAGTCTGCACTGTTTGGTGAGATTCTCGACGAAATAAAATATTAGTGGTAGATAATAATTCATAACGCAATAATAAAATCCCTTGGAAAAAACTGTCATGTATTTGTCTAAGTTTTGTATGCATATAGAATAAATTCAGAATGTGTTATAATTTTTTACAAATTTCACTAATATTTTGAAACAAAAGATTTTGGTTGACGTCATGATTATTATCTGCATTAATTCTGAGTGCGTATAGTGCAATGACTACAGTGCTTTTAATATGAATAGGTTCTATCTTTTCCACTATCTCGACCACAGAGTTGTGACTGTATGAACTCCGCGTCCCCTGCACTGCCGCCTCTACAACCAGCATGCGTTTCTTGAAAACCAGTCGCCCGTAGAAGCCACCCCTTATTCGATCAGACTCCTTTCATTCCCCAACCCTTCTGACAGCTGGTCTCTAAATGTCTGGGCTCGTTGCCTCCTCCATAACGCCATTCGAGCGTGCGACCATGCAGACTATTATGATCCCTCAACCCTTCTTATCCCTATATCGTCATGCAATAATATCGTATGTAATTATTTATCCTTTTCGCGTTTATCTTCTTCTATTAAGATTGTTTCAATTTTATTTATTATAATTACTTTGTCTTTGTATGGAAATTTCTTGAGTCATTGCAACTATTTATGACGATTACTCATCTTGTTTCTGCTGAAAACAAGATTAGGTTTTCTAACATATTCATTCCTCATTACTAAGATGCTCTATACATTTCCTTTCTTCATCGTTCCATTTAATGATTCAATTTTACTTGATCTGACTTTCCCACATCTATGACATTGTCTTCTTCTATTAAAGTCGTCCTCTATAATCCATACTAATATATAAATTCATAATGCGAAAGGGTGTCTGTCTGTTTGTTACTTAATCACGACTAAACCACGGAACCAATCGTGATGAAATTTAGTAAAAATATAATTTAGATATTCAGGATGAACATACGCTAACTTTTAGTTTTTTAATGCATGAAAAAACGTTAAAGAATGAAGTTGAAGATAAATGTCGATGAAATCGGCGGAAAAAATCGGCCANGGTTAGAGATAGATGACAACTATGAGTGGCAATATTTTTCGCCTCGACGAGTTCTACAAAAAAGTCCGCGACAGCATGTGTCTATCTACAAAGGTTAATTTAAATCATTGAAAAAACGTTATGAAAAATAGAAGTGTTGAAATAGTTCAATGTAAGTGAGGAATTTACGATGGAAAAAATCAGTCTTCATCAAATTTAATGTGTTCTTTTTGTTTTGTGTGTTTAACAAAGATAAATAATATCTTTAAATCGTAAAGTTTGGACGAATAGTTTAGATTTTATAAGCGTTTTAATGAAATGGAGAATCCGCGCTGCCGTAGTTGTATCTTGCATCAGAAGCAAAAATTCGACCTGCGAGGCTTCCGGTGACTGGGTTCATTGGTCTAATAAGTAAAAAAGAAATCCGGGCAACGCCGGGTAATCAGCTAGTATCAGTATAAATTAATATTTTAAGACTTACGATCTTATGATGAACGAATACAATTTATTTATTGCTTTGAATAACACAAGGTCGAAACGTTTTTTTTATCAAAGAACTAAATATATGGGTTTCTTTCATCATAATGTCGTAAGTCTGAAATTATAATATATTTTTATGTCATTTTCTTTTCCGGAATATCGTTTTTATTTTCGTGGAGACTCTAAAAATCCAGTTCTTTGACTTCTGACTTTTTAGAAACTTTTATACCTAATCTTTGTAATACAATGCTATCTTAGTCTATTTAAAAGAAACATTGAAGAATTATTTAATACAGCTCTTCATAGAGTAAAACGTATTACGTTGTTTCCTCATGTTCATGTCTTAGTGTACTGCATTGAAAATGATACAATACAGCTATCATGTTTTAGTATAATATTGTAACCTGATAGCGGAATCTTGCCCGTCTTGTTTCCAGTTAAAGTTACCATCCTATGCAAAAATATATTGCAATGTTTCGCTATTTTTGGGAGTGTTTTGCGGATTATTGGCGATTTTGTTTAGAAGTGACAGTATCTATACTAATAAATGTGAGTTCAATAGAATGTCTGTGACAAAATTTGGAAATAGTTATCGATGAAATTATTTCAAATATCGAACGACACTCCTTAATAGTTATTGCAAGTTCAGTGCAAAGTATGGTTAATATTGATGAATTACGAGAGCAGAAAAGCAATTAAAATTGGCTGCTAATCAGTAGATGTGAATATTCACTCGCATGATAGTTGACCATGAAGCTTACTAATGTGCCCGCCAGAGTTCGATTGCGTTACGTGAGGCGGTCGATCCACTGGACGTATAATCAACGGTACGTGACCGAATCATAGAAGCAAAATGAAAGAATTGTGAAGAACATTGTTTTCACGTAACCTAAATGTGAAATGAAAACCAAAAATTTCAGAGGCCTTAACAATGTTATTTGTGTATTTCTGTTTGAATTGTATGTTCCTCATGCCTGGATTTTAAAATAGCTCCTAATTACGTACATATTAGCATACTGAAAACTGTGTATTTTTGTATGTTTTTTCGTGGTATTTAATTTTTTTAATTAATAAAAGTGAAAATTTAAGTTAATATTAGGAAAGGAAAGAGAAATATAACTAACATGAATTTAGAATATTATATAGGACTCCCGTGGATGGCAAAATAAGTATTTAATTGATAACGCTGTAATTGAGTTTTTTCTATATACAAAAGCTTCTCGTGACACTAAGTTATTCAGGAGATGCTACGTCTCAATTGAATTTTTCTGTTTTTCTATCCTCCCATGGAAAATGGTGGAAACAGTCTTCAAGTCAGATCCTAATGTTAGAATCACGCCCCAAAGGTTGCCCTCTACACGATGAGTCCGCAAATACGACGCTCAAAACTCTAGTTGTTGTATGACGAGGTTTGGGTGTTGGTAGTATGCACTGTATTGTAAAAAGAATATATAGTCATACTATCCAGTTTTGATTTATTAAATGGTCTTTTCAGCCGTGTGGCGGCCATCATTAGTGCTGTTACAAAAATAAATAAACAAATATATGGAAAAGCAATTTTGACGAAAAACTATATAATATATAGAACATGAATTTCTATTTGTCAAAAAACAAAATAAGATCCTCAGTATTCTTTTCTTATTTTAAGAAATCAAAAACAGGATAGTATGACTACATATTCTTTATACAATTCTGGTTTCGTCAACTATTACGGCACACCTTCGCCACCCAACCTTGTTCTTCCTTCACGCCACGCTTCGTATATTACAGAAAGTGACTCTCTTTGTCTTATGAGCTTCAATTGATGCTCATTGATCCCTTAATCATCCCCATCAGTAATAGCACAGTACCTTTAGTGTAACATTCCATCAACCCCTATCCACAGTCTGCATCCCTTGATACCCCCTGATCCGTACCCCCTCCCTATCACCACCCCACCCAACGCGCGCACGAGCCCTTACAGCAGTGAAGGATCTTTTTTACACAAACCGGCTTCCAGATGAATGATGCTGCGCGCGCCGTGGGTTAAAATGACGGAAGGGCGAGCAGCTGGAGGGTGACGGAGGCGAAGCCAACCCTTGGCAACGACGGTGGAGGAAGGGAGATTTCATGGTGATGACGTGTGTGGAGATACATTAGTATTGGATGTCCAATATTTTCAAAAATAATTATGGACATCTTGGATTTTTTGAAATTTCGAATAAAGAAAATCATCAGTGGATGAAAAAGATCAAAGAGGGAGAGATTAGATAAATACTGGCACACAAATAGTTTTGAAAAACAGTTCGTGAAATAAAGTATCTCGCAAGCTGAGAAAGCACTATAGCAGTAGTACCATGGGATGGGATGTGAGATCCAAATTCAGAATAAAGAAGGGATTTCTCCGAACATTTGGATATGACATTCTGAACTTATATTTCTGTTTCTTAGTGTGATTTCACCATGCCATGACCCGTAGGAAACATGGGAAATATATACATTATCATTATAATCATCCTTACCCTGTTTTTCCCAATTTACGTGTAAAAATATGTTTCACTAGTTGTTCAAAAATAAAACAAATATTGAATTAAAAAAATGCAGTATTCGTATATTGAAAAATGTTTCAGTAAATTCTTTGATGGCTTATTTAGATCAGAACATATCAATTCATGTTCCATTTTCTAAAATATGAATTATTAATTAAAATTCTCTGTCACATTGAAACAAAGATTTCTGTGATAATTGTGAATGAGAATAATGACAGCAATGCAGAAGACTACAGTGGCACAGAGTTTCTACAGCAGTGGTGGCAGCGTTAGCGGTGAAACTGACGAGTAGTTGGGGTGGTTGGCAGTCGAAGAGGGGAGTGGGGTAGGCCGCAGAGGGTGCGTTGCGATGCACAGATACGGCGGCGCCGGCACGAGCCCCCATCGGCAGGGGTGGCTGCTGCTGCTGCCTGGCAGCCTGGCTGCAGGCTTTTTCGGGGAACTGGCTCCTTCCCCCTTCGCCCTACTTCACCCCCCATGAAGTTCGCTGCTCGTGAGGGGTGGCACGAGCAGAGAGTGGAGATGTGGCACCGGGGTCGACTCGATGTGGAGCCGTTGAGCCTTGCATCGTTCTGCTCGGGTGCACGAGGCTTTCGTTCTTTGTAGAACAAAATTTGGGGATAATCGTGAAGTTTTTTTTGGTTAGGACTTCTTACAAAAAAAAGTAGCAACAAAGCAACTCTAAGCACATGGCATGGCAAAAAAGACAAAAAAAGAGAATTGTAAACGGACACATCAAACAAAAAAGAAGAAGAAAAAGGAACTGATCCATACGTAAATAAATGACGAATTATATTTTCTACATATGTCACAGTGTGATTTAACAGAGATGATATTTTTCATATTCTTTTAGAAATTGCAACATTTCTGTTCACTTCAATTACCAAGTTTGTTTGTCGTAACATACTTGTGCACTTCCATTATTTGAATGAATATATATATATATATATATATATATATATATATATATATATATATATATATATATATATATATATATACATTCAATACATCAGTAATGATTTGAATCCTTTAACCGTATTATTAATTTTGTGCTGCAATTTAGTAGTTAACAATGTTTGCAATCATAATTACAATAGTAAATAAAATTATAAATTCATCGGAGTAAACATGTATTATTTTGCTTCAAGAGGCACTGACTTCTCATTTGCACGTGTAAACAATCTACGTCTTCTATGTTTACTGGAATACATATCCGTATAATAACATAATTATTTTGGTATACATTACTTACATTTTGCAGTACCTATTTTATACGTATCTTAATTTACATTGGGTACATTGCTCTTCAATTTTATTAGATCTTCTATGACATGCATATGTGAGGTTTTTGAAATAGAAAAATGCATAGAAATTTCTCCGCTGATCGTCCCTTCATACCCTTTATCAGTAAATATCTTTAATTGAAAAGTTAGATATTTGGTTCAGTAGTTTTTTAAGTTCACGACTTACATACATACCATCTGAAAGGTATCGTTTAATATGTCAATAGCTCTAGGACATATGAGAACACGATAAATTGTAATAACCACCCAAATTGTGATAATTTATATTATGATTATATTTTTATTTCACAAAGAGTTTCGTAGTTTCTTATTTTATATCTATATAGTAGTCGTGAATTCCATTCGTGTGTTTTCTAATTGTTCAGATTCGTAATACCACTTTGAAAACACCTCGTAGAGGGAACAGGGAGTTCGAGAGATACAACACTGGGACGGGAAGAGAAATCTGCAAGCAGTGATAAATGTAGAAAGGGTGCAGAAGCGCTTTCAAAGGACGCTTTCACATCCTTTCGGTCCTTCAAAACGTATTGATCCCTCACTAAAGTGTACTTGGAAGTAAATCCAGTAAACCTTCAGAGTATTCAGAATAGTTCGAGTGGAACGAACTATATGTAAAGTAGATTTCAAAAGACAAAGTAGACGCTAGGTTTGGATGTTATTGCCTTGTCCGATTCCGAGACATGAGAGAATAGGAAATTACCCGTTACTGGGGACATACAAGTACGGTTTTTGTATGCGAGAGAGGGTATTCTTTCTTTTTTTTGTATAGTTTTTGTTTAAATGCTTTACAATTTCGTTAAATGTTTGGGAGCGACATATTACAGATGTCACACCATTTGGTGGAATATGGAAGTAAGTTAGTTTATTAACAGTTCAGAATGCAGATTGAAAATATTTATGAAAAAAATGACACAAATTGCACAGCGAATTAGAAGATTATAAGTCAAATGTTTGAGTTGATATGTATTATAAATG
Source organism: Laupala kohalensis (assembly GCA_002313205.1). Lineage (NCBI taxonomy): Eukaryota > Metazoa > Arthropoda > Insecta > Orthoptera > Trigonidiidae > Laupala > Laupala kohalensis. Next base: position 740,888 of record NNCF01127291.1, read on the forward strand.
AAATAGAAACTGGATTAGTATCACTCATATTTTGAGCTGATATGTGAATTACAAACTTAATGATGTTTTAGGACATTTTTTTGCAAAACGTGTTGCCTTAAAATGCGTTCGAATTAAGTTGGTTGGAAGTGTGTCATTGTTTTCCCATAAATTTCATCATTTTTACTACTATGATAGGTATTGAAAAAACAATTCATAGTTAAATTTGAGCTTCTCTGGAAAATAAAAACAGTGACAATAGTTTTCAAATTTTTTGTAACAATATCAAAGTACAATAACTGAAGCAAATAGTTGTCTTTTAATCTAATTTTAGTGACGTACGCTAGATAATTAGTAACAAGGTAATTGTGTCATAGTTTATCCTTGTAGTAGGGATAACAATGGTATATTTACGTTTACCTCAATATAGACCTATACAAACATCCTCCACTCAAAATAACACGCAACTGATTCCTCTGATGACGTACACCTTGAAAAGTTGTAATAAAGATATCCACCATCCACCATAAACGGTAAGATATTCAAGTTTGTATTTTTCTCCACGTTAAGTTGAGTTGTGGTAATATTTGGAAACTTGCCTTAAGAAGAATTGATAGTTTTGTCATTTTTCCATCAAAGGTGCGCTATAAATCGTCCTTAAATACTCTCCTTGAAGCATTTAGAATAAAGGTACAAACATATTAGAACATGTCATTCAAAATTCTCCATTCTAACGCTATTTAATACGTACAAGGTCTTTTGTTGTTTTAGGAAGTAACAGTATACTTCCAAAAGGACAATATTTCAAAGGACACATAACTTAAAGAGTTCAGTTTTTTTAGGCTTTTACATTATTTCCGTATCTGTTACATGTACTGTATATTTAAAAGATGAACAAGTGGAGGTGGATAAATTATAGCATTGTGTGAAAATAAATAAGCATGATTAAAAACGTTAAAAGAAGTTTTTCATGAATCGAGGTCTTAAGGAATTTTTCATTTCGAATCTTCTTTTCTGTATTAAAATTCTTCCGTTTGACCAAATCCCTTTACCTCGAGTTTGAGGAGAATCGGTAACAATGATGCTCACGGAATATGAGCTAATCTTGAAATTAATCCACAGACGTCGTACATCGTCTTAGCGAATCATTGAACCGGGAAAAAGCAGTGAAGTGAAGCGATCCTGGAATTCCTCCACCCCAAACGAGGGAGAAGGCTTACCTTTGCAGGACAATACGAAGGGCTGCGTTATATTGTCTGCCTCCGACAAGAGCCGAAGGGAAAGAGGAGGAGAGTGAGGCAAAGGGGCGTGGAACGTGCTGCAGGGCCCCTCCGCAGGACACCGTCCCTTGAGGCCTGTGGATTGACGTCACGCCCCAAGCCTGGCAGTGATTGGCGCGAAAGCATATGGCCTCGACGCCGAAGGCGGAGGCTCGCATTGGAGTGCATGCCCTTGAGCCGGTGGTGGGTTTGAGGGTGGTGGTAGATTTTGGGAGTGTGTGTAATAGACGTACTGAACCATAGCATACGCCACATGGCGGTACGGAGAGATTTTGAGGTGCATGTAGAAGATAGCAGTTAGTTGCTGCCAGTTCTTTCTTTCTTTTGTCTTTTCTTTTCTTTTTCTTTTTTTTGCTTTTTGGAGGGGGGGATCGGTTCTTTGAAAATCTGAGAATACTGAAAATTTTGGAAACTTTAGTGCAAAATACTATATATTTAGGGCCACGTACATTTCTGAAAGAATATATTTTTATTATCCAATACAAATACGTACCTATAAGCTCCAAGCATCACATATTTTTTTTTTTTATAAAATAGAAGAAAATTTTGCAAATTTTTTTTAAAGGAGAGGGGAGGTTTGAGCCCTCTACCTACATCTACCACCGGTCTCCGCATATCCCCTTCATACTCTAGAGAGGGCGTGGAAATTACCGATTTTTGAAATTAATCCTTGTGTTTATTTTAAATCCGCTAATTCAGTCGTCTCAACACACATTCAACATTGATTCATGAAACTTTTACGTCAAATTTTTACACTGAAATGGAAAAGTTGAAATTTTTCGGGAAACGAGCCGTTTGTTATTAGTTTTCTTGTTGAAGTGTAAAAGAATTTTTAACATAACCTTTTTATCTTGGTGTGTCCTGCATTAAATTGTTTTCGTCTGTGCTTTTTTTTCTGAGAAAATGTTTACTAGTACTCACTCGATATTTCCCAAAAATATTGAAGTCGCAAACTACAATTTCTTAAGTGTCCTACTCAAACAGCCTGGTAATTGGTGGCAGTGACTTAACTAAAACTGAAAATACATAGAATACCATTATATGTAACCCAATATTAAGGCCAAAACAATGCTGAACGTGATTCACAGGAATTAAGTTCCCAAATTTTAACATATAGCTCTTAAAGACGTAATAGTGGTACTAACGAAGCGGAATGATACATATCATGAAACCATTGATAAGTATTGATGAATTCACTGAATCTGCAATTGGACTATCCGGGTGAAGATTTCACCAGAGTCAAGCTTCTAAAGTTCATGTCACCTATGTGCAATCTTTTTCATTGCAAAACGATTAACAAAAATATTCACGCCCTGATGTACATTGCTCGATGTCAGTCGAAATATACGGCAATTTTTGGCTCAACATCACCCAGATAGCCCATATATTATTCACTGCTGTTGAGTGAAGAACCTTGATTTTTGTCTGTAATTCACCCAAAAACAATCAGCAAAACTAGAAACCATCGAAAACTGAGTCTAATATTTCTATATGAAACAATGAGAATTCAATTATGTACCACTTCAATGTATACCAAAACATACAAAAAAACAACACATTTTATAGAGAATAAATACAGAGTTTAAGACTTAAAACAATATGAAATTGATATAAAATAGTTATAAAAGACCAATAGAAAGAATGAGTGATCATTTAACCCCCCTTCATACAGACCTAAGGTATGAAGGCACTACGTCGAGTCACTTCTTTTTTAGTTGATGATAGAGTGTTATGTGTTTTTATAGAGTTGCATACAGTGATGGAGTTGTCAGATAATTAAATTTTGTTGATCAACTAAACCGTCAGGATGACAAGGTACGTTACCGAAACGCCGGTTTAGTGAATATTTATTGCCTACACACATGAATTTTTGTTACGATTTATCATAATAGCAAAAACATTCCGATCATAGAAAATGTGAGTGTTATGCATCGGAAAAGAAGGTTCAGTCTGTACTTGTACAGATTGTCTTTAAAATGAGTCAACGAGAAAGGAACAAGCATTCAAATAAAGATATTGATCAATATACTAAACAAGGATATTTTTTAGGTTTGAAGAATAATTTTCTTTGTCAAAGTTCGTTCGTTCGACTCTGTGTGGTCTTTACGAAAATCGGAAAGACAAGTCTGTCCGGAAGATGGGGATTTGTCACCTCCTTCAGGAGGCTAAGTCGTTAAGAAAATGACCGCGGATCACAATCAAAATATATCTTTTTGGGAAGGGTGGCAAGAGGATTCGATTACCTAAACCACGACCCAACTGAACAAATTCTAAAACAGAAGAAAAAATTCGAAAAAAAAGAAACAATAACCTTAGTCAACGAAGTCCGATATTTTACTGTATCGCTTTGCGAGCAATTGCCTGTGGTGCAACACCAACGCATGGGGAATGAGGTGAGAGGGAGACGGGAATGACTCGTGCTCACGGGCGGTGGTCGCGTGCGTAAGGGGGATGCGAAGGATGTTAGGGAAGGAGGGATGAAGGGTCCCGAGGGAGCCGTGCAGCCCAAATGAGGCAGTAATAGGTGGTGAAGGAGAGGAAGACTTGTAAGATCCTGTTACTGCAACTCGTACCATGTAGGGCAATCAAACTACTTTCCACTGCTCGGGCCCACATTGAACGAATCGTGTAAACGTTGCTTGAAATCTTATACTCTACGTTTGCGAACTTCTCTTCCGTGTTGATGAATGAGCAAGTGAGTGTATAAGTCACAACGGCGTAGTGTATACAGAAATTACGAAAATCTAATGTCAAAAGACGTCCTCAAATTCTTATCTTTTAAATTATTTTCTCTTATAAAACGAATTAAGTCCTTCCAGAATAAAAACAAAATGATGTAATAAATCCTTCTTCAATCATTTCATATTTAAATCAAAATTCAATAGTTCAATTGTTACACGTACTCAAAAAACAATACGAAATTTTTGAAAAACAATATGAAAGAGCAAGTAAAAATAAAACATAAGGGAAAGTCTGTTAGATTTATATTATGATTTTCACCACTTTAAGAAAATAAAATCTTCAAATCCATTCCCTTTTCTGCTCAAAATTACAACATATTTCAAAAATTACAAAGAAATATAAAAAAAGGAGCTCTCTCACACCATAAATGTATAGTTGGTCCGAGACATTACTTCGCAAATTTCGGTGTTGAAATTTGCTTCGTAATAGCTTCTCCCTTCCCAAAATAAATATACATAAGTATTTCAAGAAGTGAACAGGACTAGTTTATTTCTGTAATATAACAAATGTTAGTAGAAATAGTAATGGTATGCCCAATGACAGCAGGGGCACGCGAATTGCAAATGTCCGTTGTCTTTCTTGAAATGAAATGTTGTTCGTTAGAAGTTTTAACTCACGGTTTCAGCGATGGTAGTTAAAACTTGATCACTAAGTCGCAGGAGCTTGTGATTCACTTGAGCTCGTTCGTTATGCGCGTGAGCATAGCTGGGTGCTCGTACACGAACTGCATTGGTACTAATGTCACTTGGAAGCGGAGACGTGAAATTACTCTGAGGCTAGTCGAGCTGAGACTTTTAGCGTACTGACATGCGCTGGGTCTCGTTGCATACTCGTCTGGGCCGTGTCCTCTAGCGCATGATATGAGCTGTGTGTTGCAGCGTACTGACAGGAGCTGAGTTGTACTGATATGAGATGAGTCTGGTAGCGCACTGATATGGAAAATCAACAGCGTATCGCTCTAGGTGACGGTTGTTGATTACATCATTTGTTCATCACATTCCCGATACGCCGGATATAGACACAGGTCGTATACGTGTAGATTCATGGAGCGTACAATATTTAGAAGCAAGTGGCGACGGCTTCTACATATCACTCCCCCCACTTTAGAAAAAAAGAAAAACTGTCCCTGCTCTGTTGTTCTAGAGTGTTGTTATTATTTCTCTAGGTTGTTGTTATCTGCTGGGACTGGCGGGATCTTCGAGGTGGGAGTGAAGAAAAAAACCCTTTGATTTTAAGGGAGAAACTGTCTACGCCCTTCTTAGTGATTGTGATTGCGTTGAGTTACTCTGTGTGTGGTCCTAGTAGTACGAAGTCCTCTTGACATTCTTGTCTTGATGCGGCCGTCCAGTTCGCCGGTTTGCAGGGTGTGGCTCCTTGCAGGGTGGCAGGAGATGCTGGCAGGAAGGTCGTTTGAGAGGAAGTGTTGGGATGGACCAGGATAGGAGATGACTCCTTGCAGGATGTGAGGATGAACCAGGTCCAGTGGCAGGATCAGGAGAGAAGATGGTAGCGCCTTGCAGGATGTGGGCTATCTCTGGGTTCATCTCATCAGTCAGCAATGTTGCGTTTTGAAAAGAAATCGGTACTAGTAACAAGTTTTATGGTGGGTTTGCCGCACAAGGTTGTTGGGGAGGTTCAAGGAACTGGATAATATGTTTCTTCTCCAGAGTGTATGCTTGTTGTAACTCAAAATTCACTATTCCACTCGTGAAAGTTATTCAGGTAAACTGTATGATGTCTCAGTTCATGGTTTAGTTCATTTCTGTTAATGCAGCCATATTTTCTTGTGATATGAAAAAGATTTTCCATTTCGGATATTGAATATGTTTTTTGGAAGTTACGCGCTTGCTGTGCAGTGATATATACAATACAATTAGATACAGATGAAGTTTGACCTGCTAACCAGTGTTGAATGCTGAATTCTGGCAGTTCTGGTTGGTAGGTCTAACTGTTTCATCTAGCAGAAGAGAAAAAAACATGATTAGTTATTGCATATAACGTAAATATTGACGGTGAACGCTTCCAACAATGGTATTATAAACTCCTTCCGTCTTACTGACAATAGGATTCTTCATTGTCGTTTCTGCGTTCGGCAAGAGCAGTTGCGTCTATGTTGATTTCTTGTGACAATTCTATTGTGCTGTAAAAATAGAATAATATAGGCTTGTTATTTGATTGTATCCGTATGCGGTGAAACAAAGTGAGTTCTTTAAAGAAGTGATTCGTATCTTCTTGTTCTGACTTCCCGTTGGTTCTGGCGATTCCAGGGGAAATTACTCTAGTGTAATGCCTTTTATTTGTATGAGCTGTGTATTCTTCGCGGGGTGCGACGGTAGTTACAGCTTTTTGTTTACTCGTTTTTCGTGTTGTTTTGAAATCGATGATCTGTGATCCATGGTCGCGTGTCCTTTATCGAATACTTTCGATATTGTTTTCGTTGGATCCTTTAAAGATTGCAGTTTTATGGGGTGCGCTTCTACAGACCCGAATGTAGCTTTGTCGGTTTAGTTGGTTGGTTTCTTTATGACCAATTTCAATGCTTTCAAATTTGGTTCCGGAGGATGTAGTATAGGCGGCTTAAGTACTTATTTGTGATAAAGACGATGTTGGAACTCGTGTTTGATCTGCAGCGTGTGTTTGTTGACATGAGACATGTGAAGTCTTGCAATGGGCCTTGAGAAAAGAAGAATTTTCTGTTTTGAATGCACACGATGTGCTGCAATGTCGAGCTTGCTTGGCGAATTTATAGTGATACCAGCACATTTGATTAGATTTCATCGCGCGTGGACGAACATTTTGCTGGTTTCTCCGAATTTTGCTAGTGATGCTGGCAGCTGTCGCGTGTTGATTTTGGAAACAGCAAGGAGTTAAACATCGTTATGCGTGGCTACCAAATGTGGTGTGATACCAGCAAATGTGCAATCGCGTTTCGGATCGTGGACTGAATTTATGTTGTCCGTGCTGTACGTTAGGTTGAGATATTGTCGTTTGTAATTCGGTCACTTGTTTGGTTAAGTTGCCCAAGGTTTGTAAAATATATTTCATTACAGGATCTGCAGTTGCTGTCGTTGCGTCGGAAAGAACAGGAGTATTAACTTGAGCGGCTTCTACGGTTTCTGTAATGACTACTGCGTGATGAGTGCTCGTTGTGTCAAGAATATGAACAGGAATGTCCGGTGCAACATGAGTAGCTTCCAGGGTGTAACATCACACCTCAAGCCCTGATGTGATGTTAGTATTTTTGGTAGAAGCGGGATCCACATAAATATACCACAACCCTTATGGTAGATGTCGCTGACACCAGCCCAGTTTCCCAGGTAATCAAACACACGTGTAATAACAATAAAAAATGATTTAATACAAATTAACTAGAATTCTGAATTCACAAACGGAGACAAACTTTCAAAATCATTAATACATTTAATAATCTGTTATTACACAAGTAATGCTATCGGAAAGCATTGTTTACACTTGGTTAAATATAGTTGAAGACAACTAAATAGTAAAAACCCTCAGGTTATCTGATCCTTCGAAAATATAAGTTGTTTTCCCCAACAACTAACTGATAGTAGTTACGACCCTCGCACCTAGTAATGAGTTCATTAAGGCTACCCCAGCAGCCTAACGAGCATCTGGTCTCCGCGACCTAGTCTAAAGCTCAGTCACATGTCCGTGCTGATGGATCTCTACGTTCCTTTGTAAATAATCTCTGAGGATCTTCACTCCTCCCAATATATACAGTAGCAGAAGTCACGTGATCAGCAAATAACCACGCCTTCGACACCACTGTGCAAGTACTCTCTTTGGTTAACCCCTTCGGCTTCTAGGAATGCAGAGACTGCGGCGTAGAGGACGAACCGCCATGGGCGTCACCTAGGCGCTCGCAAACACCTTTTTCAGAGTATTTCATTGTTCTACCTCCGGCGACGTACTTCACTCACATCCTTCTTAAAATTCTGCTTTTCTGAGGTACTTCGAAATTCCAGTGGATCTCGCATGGGTCAACGTCGCAGGCCGCATTCTCCGAAAACAATTGTACCTTCCTTAGAAGTGAAAGGTATATGTTCAAACAATACCTCAATAACTGAAGAGGCTTAGGGTGGGTACCAAATTCGTCGCACTTCCGTCTGAGCGCCGACCGGCCACTTTCTGTAAGCTTCTTAGCAGTATCCGGCTTGTGAAATGCAAAGAAATATTAATATTTCACAAATTGATAGAATGTCTTGGTGCCGTCGTTACACAAGGTATTAGGAGTGGGGAATGCTGCAGCAATTCTGTCAGCGAGTTCCGCTTGTTCTGATAGGTCTCTTGCATCTCCCGGTGTCAAGATATCTCGAATTATAGCTAGTAGGGTTTTAAACCATTGTAACATCAGGACCAGTGCAGTCTACCGATTTGTGAAGTATTAACATTTTCAAGCATTTTGCTAACCGGACTTTCCTAAGAACATTACGAATCGGACCAGGCGCCGCCAAATAAGGAAAAGTGACCACCTTTTCATTCATTGTTTCTGGGACCATCCTCTTGCTTTTCCGGGAAGTAGCAATGCGCTCGAAGAATGTCAGCCGAAGGGTGTGAGCAGTGCTTGTCTTTCCTTGGTTTGTAATATTTCTGTAAGAGGGACTTGTTCGCCATGTATACCGAGGCGAGACGGAAAAACCTCTAAAGAAAGACTGTTATAAATGGAAAATTCCACCAGATGCAAAAATAATGGCCCTCCCGAGAAGAACGCTGGCATATCGGTGAAGACGCAGTGTTCTCAGAAGCTTAGGTGTGACCAAGATGATGTAGAGTGCTCAGTGCGTTAGCGAAGTCGTGATCACGTGACATCCGCTTCCGTATATATTGGGAGGATTGAAGATCCTCAGAGACTTTCAGACATGAGACTTCTGCGGAGTGTTAGGAAGTTCTTGGGCACCGAGATGTGACCTGGTCAGTATTGGTCGTCAGACCACTGAGAATTGCTGCTGTAATTCAATTACATTGCTATTAGGCGCGAATGACGTAACTTGGAACAGTTAGTTATTTCGTGATAGCAACTTGTAAATTTTTGAGATTCGGATGATCTGGGTAGATTTCCGAATTAATTGATAAAACCAGTATTTATATCTGTGTGTAATTGTTGCTTTCTGATATCAATAACTCTGTAATACATTCAAGCCTGTATTTATGATTTGAGAGTTCATTCAAATTTGTAAATACGCAGATTTCAATTTAACTTGTATTAAAGGAATATTTTATTGTTATTACACTTTTTGATTGCTTGGGAAACCAAGCTGGTGGCAGCGAACTCTACCATAAAGGTTGTGGTTTATGGTTGAATCCCGCTTCTACCAAAAAAATACCCACATCGCATCTGGGCTTGTGGTGTGGTGTAACAACCATATTTCTGCCAAAAACGAGTTATCTGGCAGTTCAGTTCCGGTGAGATTTTGAAGATGGCGAAGGAATTCGGACGGTGTCCGATCACCGATGGTCTCCATTGATAAGATTTCGTCAATGTTAGCAAACCGATGTATCCAAAAATTACGACCTACTGTCGTTGGGCATGGAAATATTATAATGTAGAATTGATTCGTCAAGAAAGTGAGAAATTCTGTATTCGAAGGAATGTTTAAAAAAATCTGTTCAATGGAGGCAAACTGTTCATTCGATATCAGCTGCTATTCACTGAGTCCATATAAATTAATCTTAACAGTATTCATTGCATTTCTTGTCGTGATTAGTAGGTGAGGTCCGAGAGTGTCATACTTGCGAGCAACCACTGTGTAAAATCCACAAAAATATAATGCTGGATACCAGTTATATGGGTAATTTAGATATTTGATTGAAGAAATAGAAAAGTTTTGATTCTTGACTTGCTGATTTATCAAAGCAGAGAATAAGTAATAGAGCCATCGATGTATTGACGTGTTGTTGCTCTAGTATAGCAAAATATAGGTTAAAAACACTTTTTTTTTAAATTTCCAAAAGGCGTCGATTGTTATGGAATTTGTATTTTAAACTGGTGGTGGACGATTGTCTTCTGGTTTTGTTTTTCTTGGCACCATTTTAAGTTCTTCTGAAGACTAGACTCAAGTTGGTCTTCGACAAAACATATAACCTGTTCCCTCACGGAAGTAAAAATGTCCCAGTGTCTGTACTTTTCTTCTAATCGTTTAATATTTGCAGTCAGGAACTTGCAACCATGTATACAAAATAGTTATGTCTGCAAGTTATGTATTTCCTCTGGTAGCGAAAATTGCTGCGCCTTGGGAATTTCACCCTCGCCGACTGGATCCAAAGAAAGCACAAACTCTTAAAATCTTAAATATTGTAAGTTAGTTTATTATCGTCCACGTGGTCATACGCAGTTTGTACTGCTTTTTTGACAATAAATTTATTTATTTATTTGTCAAACTTCTTAAATATTGATTCAAAACCATATTATAATGGAATAAAACTTACGTGTGATATCTCTTATAAATGATCAAATGATTTTAAAATGTTATGAAAAGCTTTACTAAACAAGGAAAAAGAAAATTATGAACACGGATGAAAAAAGGGATAAGGGTTCAAAAAAGGGGAAGAAAACGTTTTTTGTTATGCATCTTTTCTCTTCTGGAGATAAAATTTCATACTGTGATATATTTCCGAAGAGCTTTAAAAAAAGAGGTGCTGAATAAAAAATCCTAACTTTACTCATTAGTTAACTCTTGATGTAGGCAAGATTTACGCACTTCTTTCTCAAAGAATAAATTAAACTGTTATCATCACGTCTCTTCATTTGGTTATTCCCTCACACTTTGCCATAGCAATCCATTTTTTGAATCCCTGACTTAGAAAGGGATGTTACTCGAAACTTCCGCGGAAAGTGAGCGCTGTCAGGAAAGTCAACACTGAGTGAATTGTTGGTAAAATGAAACGCAACAGAGAATGTCAGCAAACATGATGTGCAAATTCTGACATGAACTGCGAAGTGAAGTGGTAATGGCCGGCAGTGATGTACGAGTTGTGACGTTTGATATGGAACTAAAATCTGCTCTCGTGTCCCTGTGGCGGTGAGGAATGGATACATGTAGTGGACGAAGTGTGCTCTCGTATGAGGTAGTAGTCGGAACGACAGGAGTGGGAAGTCGTAGAATTTAGCGTGCCTCTGAAATTTGTGGAAATGCCAAAAACAAAACGTTCTGCTGTTGAATAATCTTCTCAATAAATATGTATGCTAAAACGTAGGATGTTAATATATATACCACTTATAGGGGCTTGGGCGTAAAATTAAATTAAACGTAAAAAAAGTTATAAAATTATGCCGTAGAAACTGTGATTTTCGAGGTAATTTTTGGAACATGAGCTATTTCATTTTTCTCCGTGCTCATCAAGCTACTTTTTCGTAGCTGAAGCCGAGGAAGTTACTGGAAGTAAAGGAGTAGTTGACCTACGTTGTTCAATGGTCAAAAGAAGCCAAAAGTATAGTTGTGTCTGCTACCTAAAGTGCTTGAGTAAAAGACGGGTCCTCCGGTTACTTCCAACGTTCAGCCGTCTACCTGAAGCCTGACTAAAGCTTTTTTCTTGAAGGACGTGCCGTGGCTAGCATATTCCGATACGTTCCGATAGAAGTATACGCGAATTGTCAGTCGATGAGGCAACAAACAGTAATATGTTAAGGCGCATGGAAAATACTGGTACGGTTGTGACAACCTAATTGCTACTGTATTCAACTGTATTTCAGTGCGCGTAAAATGTAAGGAATTTGAATGTACCGCGTTTCGTCACTCTTCCGTCACGTGGTTACGTTCAAACGCGAGGCGTTGTGGTTGTGATGTGCGAAGTGTGTGTATTATGAAGAGACCAGTAAGTTTAAGGATCTTCGTACACTCAAACCAATGTTTTCATTAAAACATTAATAAGCTGTATTATATTCAACTGTTCAAGTTTAGATTTATAAGCTGCAATTCCAGGACAAATTCTTGATCTTACAATGAAGTCACCTCGTATGATGGGAAGGAAACAATAATCCAACTTGTTATATATCCTTTATGGAATATTATGAAATGTTGCTCGTTTAGATTCTTAAAACATTGATTGTGACGACTGATGACGAAGAAGTATTTGAGGTGGGTTGTTTCAAAACCTTTGTTTTTACAATTCACCAGTAACCCTAGTAGAAAGATCATGAACTCTCCAATTCATCACATGATATAACTAGCAGTTAAACTGTGTTGCTAATCGCTGTTGCTGGCTACACCAACTTTAAAAGAATCTAAAATATTGTTTGAAGATCATATACATTGCCATGTGAGTGTAATATTAATTTTATTATTGAACAATATTATTTAGAAGTACAAGAATGGCGAGTTATAGAAGGATTGCGAAGTGACCATCGGGGAATAACACTACAAGGAAAAGAAGTCAGCATGATTCAAAACACAAATATTTATTTTAGAAGAATTGATTGGCAAAAAATCCAACAAGCAATAAGAACAGTTAAAGAAGAAATAACACGATATGAATCTTCAATAAGGGAGACAGTGGATGTACAGATAGATCAGTTGCAGATAGGACTGTTACGAGTGAGCGCAAAATGTATGAATGATGATAGGAACAGGATTAAAAAAGTAAGCTGGTGGACACCCAAACTATGGAAATTAAAGAAGAAATTGAATAAAGCAAGGCATAAATTGCTGCGAACTCAACGGAGAAATGGAGATACAACAGAAGCAGTGAAAGAGTATCGAAAGATGACGATAGAAGATAAACTAGAAATAGAAGAAGCGAAATGACAGATCTGGCGTGAGTTCAGAGAGAAATCATTCGCCAAATGAGTATGGGGGCTCCCATACTTAAACAGTATAAACAGGGTACGTCGCAGAGAAATATAGAGAACATTAGGAAAACTAAGAATATCTTGAAACTTGGAAGGAAACAGGGTAAACGCTCCTTAATGCATTTTATAGGCAAGACGTGAAGGAAATATGGCAATACGACGACATACAGAATGATATAATAGAAGAAATAACCCAGGAAGAGATCCAAATAGCAGCAGAAACTATGGCAAATCGAAAAGCACCAGGTTATGACGGCATTACGCTCGAAATGGTTAAGAAAACATACGATCCATTAATAGGGGCAATTCAAGACATCTACAACGCATGTATAAGAACATCCTATTTTCCTCTGTGCTGGAAAATAAGTAAATTAAAATTGTTCCTAAAAACGAAAGACAGGTCACCAGTAAATCCATCATCTTATCGACCAATTTCGTTATTACCCACGTATGGGAAACTGTTAGACAAGATCATGATAAAGAGAATACAACAACATCTTTGGACGACTAGCACAATGCACACGCAACAATATGTGCCAGGGAAAGGAACAAGTGATGCATTGCGCTAACTGTTAAAATATAAAACAGTAAGAGATGAGAAATATTGCGGATGTATATTCCTTGATATAAAAGGAATTTGACGATGTCAAGTGGAGACATATAGTTAATACATTACAAAAGAAGCAAATACCAGAGTATCTATCGAATATAGTTGTCTTATTTTGAAGAAAGGACGATACAGTTAACAATAGGGACTGCAGATATAATTCACGAGATCAGAATAGGTTGCCCACAGGGTTCGTCGAGCGGTCCACTATACTGGGGCGTAGTGATGGACAATATTTTATGGGAATTGGAAGAAAAAGGGGTGCAAATGGTTGCGTATGCTGATGATCTAACTTCGTTGACATATGCAAATTCATGGCGAGCATTAGAGCAAAAGATAAAGGAAGTAATAGAAAACTGTACGGAAATATGTCACAAATATTATTTAGAAATATCAGCATTAAAAGCAAGACTAATGTGGTTTGGGCATATGCGAGAAAAACGAAGGAAATTAATTGTCAAAATTAGGGGAACAAAAGTACAAATGGTCAGAAGTACTAGATATCTTGGTGTAGTACAGGATGACAGGTTAAGCTTCAATGAAAACTTAGAAAAAATAAAGAAGCGTTTGCAATAAACCTTGCATAGTATGCTAGTGTTGGAAAACTCCATTATGGTGTAGCTGAAAGTATTATATACAGGTGCACTACGGCAAATAATGACGCACGGATGTGTGGTGTGAACAGAGAAAATGGCAAGCATCTGCTATCAAAGGAAATAGAGAGACAGGGTTTAATGTACATAAGTGGATGCTATAAGACGGTGTCGACTGAAGCCCTAAATGTGATTACAGACATAATGCCAATCGATCTCTATGTACAAAAGATAAAAGGCAGGCATTACCTAAAACAGGAGGGAAAATTATCAGTGAATGATACGGAGTTAAGGAAAGAGAATAAAACGTCAAGGGGAAAATTAACTAATATACTACTTGCAGCTTGGCAAAGACGGTGGGAAATAACGAGTAAAGGAGAGTAACATTTTAATATACACCGCATGTAAAATATGCAGTTAAAAACAAAAAATGGTTTCATCCATCAAAGCCAATGCAAGAATTTATTATAGGACATGGAAATTTCCTGACATATTTGAAAAGATTTGGGAAGGAAACAGATGAGCAGTGTAGTTGTAGATTAGATCGAGAAAAGCCCGGCCACGTGTTAGTGGATTGCCCAAAGTATGGACATTAAAGTGCAGATTACTTTGGGGAGTATACAAGACAGGATGTGTTAAATAACAAACAGAAGCGGACCTTAATTACAACCTGAAACCAAACATCGCCTATTCGAGTACCTTACGATGTGCATTGCAGGAATAAGAGAATGTATGGAGTAGAAAAGGACGTGCATCCACTTGGCCAGGACGGTGAACGGTGCGTTCTGTAGAGTAGTAAAGTGTAGAAAGTACAAAGGAGATAGTTAATGTAAGAGATCCTTGTTTTTCTTCTTGCTATGTATAAAAGGAGACTTTAAAGGTCGAATAATAAAAAAAATTATTTAGATTTTACTGAATGCTGACTCAGTCTTAAGTTTCCAAATTCTCAAAATCAATGAGGCATGAATCAATAATATATTTTCAATTATTGTTTTTCATTTGAATTTTTTTATAGGGCCAGGACTGCATATATATTTGAAGAAAGTGGCTATGAGTGAATTTTGTATGATCCGGATTTATAAGCCCATCCTAGTTGTGAAATGAGAACCATTTGATATTTTCAGTGAAAATTCTGTGCCATTTAGTAGTTCATTAATTACAAATATTATTTGCCTTTAGAGAATAAGAGTTGCACATGTGAATGTATCAGATGTCAATGGACTGTGAAACTGCGATATGTTAAGCATGTGAACTTATCCAACTTTAGTTGTTAAAATGTTTTTGTTTTCCCGCAAATTTATGAAACAAAACAAACTAAATATTTGCTCAGTATGCAGTGATCTCAGTATACACTGAAAAGGTTGAAAAATTACTAATAATTTATAAAATAAATTCATAATTAAATTTTATCAAAATCTGATCAAGTCTTGAAAATTTGTAAGAACTCTTTTGATTCGATATTGAATGACCCTTATGTCAACATGTACATCAACATGTATTCAACGAATACTTGAAAGTCAAAGAAACACCAATTTAGATAGTGGTAAATATGAAGTCAAGTTATCTTCATGAAAAAAATTGGGTGGTCATAATTTTTCATTCGGCTGCACAAGTAATTGATAAATTTCAACCTATTATTTTGCTTGTGGGAAATACGATGAATTTTTCCCTCTTTGCCTATCACCTTCAGGGATTGTTAATATTGCCTAGGAATTGTTTACAATGCCTGAATTTTCCACATTACTGGTAACATATATATTACGTATATAAAATATGTTTTTCTGCAATATTCATATATCTTTTGTATTTACTCTTAAATTTATCAAAATCTTTCTCGATATCAACGTTTATCTCTTTTCATAGCTAACACGGTAGGAGAAGAAAGTCTCTCTTGAAATGTAATACTTTTATGAAAAGTTTTTTTAATGTTGAAAATTGAATACTGAATGTTCCCTACTGCATACTGCGTACATGGAGTCTACAATTTACATAAAATGAATAGTACAAGAACTTTGGTTTTTAAAAATATTTGCTCTTAGTTTAATATATTTGTTCGTAAGACATTCAATTTGTTAAAGTAATGTATGCATTGACATTTATATTATATTCTTCAAGAATTTCACACTGTTACATTGTTTTACCACAATAAATTATTATTTTTTTAAATTTTGGTCATCTTACAGTGTAACCGCTGTGACTGCGAACTATGCCATTACGGAGCACCTTAATTTTATTTTTCTCATAACATATTAAGTTATATTACTTGTCTATTTCAACTCTTCTCTTCCCTTTACAATTTTCTTTACGGTATGTTGCATGCTTCCGTAAGACCTTATTCTAGTTCTCAGCCAATCATTGCGCTGCAATCAAGTTCTAACTTTATCTAATAATTTTGTTTCCCTTCACATTCATGTTTTACTTGCCGAAGATGTGGTGCTTGTGGTGATTTATCTGTGTGTTTGAATTGGATAATCATAAAATGCTATTTTTATCCAAACTTTTTGTCTTTCATTGGGGAAAATCAGAGAGTAATATTTCAGAAAATATTTACTTCACTAAATTTTTATCCCGAATGTTGAACTTTGTGTTCCCAAAGGAGAAAAATTTAGTAGGAAGGTATGTCAAGCTAGTTCGAATGTTGGAAGCCATACTTGGCTTATAACTCTTGAAAGCCACGTGACCGCAAGGTAAAACGCAATGAAGTAATTTGTGAAAAACATGATTAATATATTTGCCTAGGTTGGTTAGATAATTTTGTCTAATTCAAGTTAACAACGAATTGCGACATTAATTTAATAATAATTGTCATCTTCCCTGTGAATCTCCACTACTGTAATATCTGGAGAGAAAAATATTCTTATAAAGAATTTAATATAAGTAAAGAAAATATTATGAGAGTTTAACAGTGCAATTTGAATTAGAAAATAATTTTATTTCAAGTTTTGATACAAGAAAATACTACAGTTGTAATTTTTTGAAAACTTACTGAATCATGATACATTTCTAAAATATTAATGTGTCATGCGTTAAATGTAATATTTTTGAAAACTGTTATTTGAAGTGCTTATTTTTGTTCATACGAAAGAAGTGGACCTACGAACAATGATGTGAAATTAGAGTATAAGCTAATTGTAAAATCATGTATTATTCACAAATGTTGACTATCGGATCTGGTAGTCTTGAAATAAGTTTATTTCATGTGCATAAAAACGCAGATAGAACATTGTTACACTATTTGTTGAGTTTTTATCCAACAAACATCATCCTAAGTCAGATCAAGTTGTAGATCTTTGTTAGTACAGCCTTTAGCAAACTTCAACTCAATTTTGATGATTTTGTTATATTGAACATGATGAAATCAAGGTCTCGATTACTACAAAGTTGAGGGAATGAGTGCTACAAGATACAATAAGTTCTTGTGGACGCATGTTAAAAATTCTTCTCTAAACTCTTACAACCATTGACATTACCTCGTCCTCATATAGTTGAATTCATTTTCTAGATTTGAGTGAGAAGTGTATTTGTAAGAACTTCTTTTGTTGTACCATTCAATAAATTACTGAAAATAGTTTTAAACACTGGATTTTTTCCCTTACAATCTAAGGTGTATATGACAACTGAAGGAAAGTTTTGTACAAATTTTTATGTTCAAATAAAACCCCATTGAATTGAATGGAATTATATGTCAATTTATGTATATTAATAATAAGTTTTTATTTTTTAACGAAGAAATGCTATTAAATTTTTTTTTTTTTGTGAGGATTTATAAATTCACCTATGTATGGATGTTTGTAATAAATAGAAAAGAACGGTTAAGTATTTTGTTTTTCTTTCCCTAACCTATATTTTTCGACCTCGCGTCTACTTGCCGAGCTGTTCCGTGCACGAAAAAGTAACAGGAGCGCTACTTCCGTACTTGTGGGCGCTGTCTCTCGGTCAACTACGAAAAGTAGACGTGCTGACTATGTAAAGTAGATGGTCGAAAACCATCCACGTAATGTAGTCGGCACGACTACTTCGTAGTTGGAGTGACTCTTTATTTTTCTCCGAGTGAATAACATTTCAATCTCAATATATACTAATGAATTAATGATATTATATTTTATGATCTGTTACTTCGTACGATGTAGTTTACCATTAATTAAGAGGTTATGCGTTTCTAATTCTTAATGAAATTGAAAAATGTGCATTATTATTTCAGTAATTACATAGACAATACTCCATTCCGTTCTCTGGTAATTTTTCCTTTACGAGATAATCGATTCCGAGTGAACAGTAAAAATTTACCGCGATGTTCTCTTTTATCGGTCCATTCTGTCTGTTAATGATACCCATTTTGTTGCTTCCAAGGATACGAATTCGATCGGAAGTAGGAATGTAAAAGTGCTTGTTTCCTAGAGAGGGAGAGAGTAAGTGACAGTGTAAGTAAACAGGTTGCATTCTAACACCTAGGTTTTTAACTGATACCTTAAGTGTGTCGAAGTTGCAACAGTAGTTCATTAATGACTAATGTTCAAATTGAAAATAAACTCATGACCTACGAGATAGATGGACTCAGAACCTACTACAAGAATGGTGGGTACAAATTTCAGGTTGCTTCTGCTGCTGAGAAGAGTTCAGAGATATCCATATGTTTTCTGTTTCGGTTATTTGCAATTCTTTGGTGTATCACATTAGGTAAAGTGCTACTTCCTATAAGGGATAAAAACCCAAATGCTATTCAGCACAAATGTAAATTTTTATTTGACTTTCCGCTTCAACTTATCAAGATATTTAGCATTTGCACGTAATTACGTGTTTAAAAATTTCCTAACAAAGAATGAATATTCATTAGAGCAAATTATAACTCGACATAATTTTGGGCTTGTTATTGGTAAGATTACAAATATGTGAACGTATATAGAATTATATTTTTGTGATAGGTTCTTTTGATTGCTGGTACTTGATTTACTGGAATGTCAGCCTTGTCTCTTGTACATATTGACAGGATAGTGTTGGAAGTAGGGTTCGAAAAATCGACCACGATTGTCGATTCAGAGTACCCACTTGGTATTCCTTTCCGCGGTATCGATACTACTCGGTATCGACTATTTGTGAAGGAGAGAGTTCTCAAGAAATTACAAAACCTGAAAACGAAATGATACCAAAACTACTTGACATCAGATCATCAGTAAGAGTACCAAATTAACTTATGAAAAGTATCGAATCACAAGTTTCGATATAATTCATTTAAAAAGTATCCTACCATTAGGGCTTCAAGCGCCACCATCGCTTCCAACTTATGATCCAGCTTTTTATAAATTTTAGTTTCTTTCAAAAATTTGTAAAATTGTTAAATTTTTTGTGTAAGAGATGGATGCCGAATATCTGATATGGAAGCCAAAAGTATTGATATCTATTCGATATCTTGTATCTGAGTATCGAGTAATGGGTATTGAAACTGTAAGTATCGATATTTACTCTGTATCGATACTATCGTTGGAACATTAGTGGGAAGACATACGGTACGAGCGAAAGCAAAACCCTCGGTGTTTGTGTTGGGTGTATGAAAGGGGTGGGGCTGACGCTGCAGCTGACGTTCCAAGGCGCCGCTGGGCCATACCACAGGGGGCAGCGACCCTCCACGGTACGCTGCATAAGAGGGGATGCCAAAAGCGACGTCAGCGAAATGGCTCGGGTGGAGGAGAATGCTCGCAGATAAAGCATTTCGGACTGGAAAGGAATTATGGGTACTGTAAGACGCCTTGTGAAGAGACGAAAATGGTCAAAATTAAGGGTTACGGACATACTCTCTTTTTATTTTTTCCATCTTTATATTTATTTGTATCAATTTTCAAGTCCCTTCTTTGTTATTGCCAACTTAAACAACAATTCTGTAATTTTAATAATGACAAATATTTGGGATTGATGGGATGGTCCCTTGCTTGAGTCCGGAGAGCAAATTAGATTGTCCTCCAAGTGGTCATACGCAGTTTGTAGCAGCTTTTTTGACAATAAAGTCTATTATTCTTATCATGACGAATTCCGTTTTGTAGACAACGCAGTCAATCCCCCCCCCCAAAAAAAAGGAAGAAAAAACAATGCTGTGTAGACCTCCGCGGTTAGTGTCAATATTGTGGGCTTCAGGGTTGTTGCTACGTCATTTGTAGAATAGCTGATGCGAAATTTTCAACATTCATCTCAAAGACCCTAGTATGGAATGTCGAAACGTCGGCTCTTCAACAAATGACGCTGCGACAATCCGGAAGCCGGGTATCAATAAACAACAATGTCTGACGAATTCGATTGACGGCAAGAATGTTATTACGGCCTTAATATTTGGATATTGATTTACGGAAACCATACAGTATGGTCGCCTTGTAGTATTGCCCATTCACGAAGAAAAAGTCTTGTTCACTACGCTGTCAGGAAGTCGTTCGCCATCAGTTACTCTTATGAGTCGTATTTATTATTATTACCTATTCAACATCATGCGCTTGTATTGGATTCATTACTGACGAGTACATTTGGTCCATACATTTGTGTAAGGATTAGATTCTTGGGACCGCTGTTCGTTTTCTTCGAATGGAGCACTTACGCCTCATTACTTCTAAATTTTGTGATGAAAGCGAAAGTTGAGATGAAACTACCCATAATAATGTAATGAATAAATGAAATGCTATAGTTAGATATTGGCGAGGTAATGCTAGCATTCATTTGAAGAAGAATGAATAAAAGACGTGCTGCCATCTACTAGTGTTGTCTACTTTATTCTTGTGATAGTACTTTCGCCAGCTTAGCTGTCATCATGAGTCTAAAATAAAACAATAAAATAAACAATGAGTTAAAATTACGTGATTTGAAATTAAAATTGGGAATATAATGAAGTAACAAAAGCAACTGTGCCGAAGATTCTAGGGAATGCTTTTAATGAACCTCGAGCAAGTGAGGATGTGGGGATTTCAGAGCACTGACCGGGAAAGTCCTAGGAGTGATTTCTTATTTCAAGAGATGGGATAAAAGAGGAGAAATATTGCCTCTGTGTTCATTGTTGAGGGACATTCGGTATTAATAATATACATAAATTCTTCTTTAAATAAAAAAATCTTTATATCATTTACACATGGTTTATAATATTTTGTTATATTATTTTTTTTTTTGCCCGACGACGCCAGCTAAGCTAGGAAAAGTATTATAACAAGAATAAAAAGTTGTAGAAATAGACAACACATCTTTCATATATTCTTCTTGAAATGAAATGCTGTATACATCGTTTGCTCTTTGGACGTTTCACATTTGACCGACCTCCGTTCTACTTCGTCTATCTTCTTGAAACCTCATCAAAAAGTGGGAAATTATTTTGGGCCTTTATAAATTTCGAGAAAGCTTTCGATGCAGTAGATAGGGCACTTCTTTGGCAAACCTTAGGGAAAAGAGGAATCTCACAAAAATTCATCAACATGCTAAGGGCAATTTATCGCGGAGACAGTGCATGTGTTAAAATCGACAAGCATTCTACAACAAAGGTTTTCCCTGTAAACATCGGTGTGAGGCAAGGATGCGTCCTCTCTCCACTGCCTTTTATCATGTTCGTTGATGGTGTTATTGACTATTTGAATATCGGCGCAGGGGGAGGCATCTATTTTGACATACAAGGTCTATACCGGCATTATTATTTGCGGATGACTTGGTCTCCTTCTCTAAATCCGTAGTGGGACTCCAAAGAGGGATAGATGCCCTAGGCAAGTTTTGCAATCATAGAAAAATTAAATAAAATGTTAGAAAGACAAAATTAATGATATTAAAAAACGGGTGGTATTAAGCAAAGAAGAAAAATAGGTATTCAATGGTGTCACCTTAGATATTGTCAAAGAGTTCACATACTTAGGGGTACAGCTGTCAATGAATCTAGGTTGGAGTAGACACAAAGAAAGAGGTAAAAGAAAAGGTATGTTTGCGCTCAATAGAATAAAAGAATGTTCCATTACAGTCCCAGAAATTACCTCAAAGCTATCGGATAAAATGTTTCTCTTTATTATAGAAACGGTGGTCGGTGGAGAATGGGGACGAAAACCATATATTGATTGTTTAAATAAATAAGATAGAGCAGGGTATGCATGGTTTATCTTGGGGGGTTGAAAAACTACGATAACTACGGGGCGAGTTAAATAACACTTGTCCACTCTGCGCAGAAGAGGAGGAATGTATTCACATTTTATTGTTTTGCACCAAAACCGTACACAATCGAAGTGAATGGCTTTCCGAAGGGGACTTTAGCGAACGAACAAAAAATATTGATCTGGCAATAGAAATTATGAGGGATAACATATCAATGGTAGTGCAACTCCTGAGCATATTCTTTAGTATTGTCAGGGGGGAAAGAGAAACAACGATTTTGGAAATTTTACAAGAATGTGATTCTTCCGCCCCTTCTTCAATATGTTTCAGTTTACATGGAAGCTCAATGAAGGAGGAAGAATGAAGGAATTACTCGTATTTCTTAACTTATTATCAACTTATAATAATAATAATAATAATTATTATTATTATTTTCTGAAGAATTACTGTATAGTTAATTTTATTACTATTACCTAAACATACGTACTTGTAATATATGTATTGTACTTACTTTTCCTGACCGTTAGTTTTCCGTGGTTCGCAGGTGCTCAACGAATATTCTAGGTGCATTATTACGCCTAATTTCATTATTCTAGTAGCATTTTTGTTCCTTTTTTCAGTAAAACTTTAATACCTAGCAACAAGCAACGTAGGTGCAAGGGTCCTCAGGCCCGCCAATATTTTTGCAATATGTTTGTTTGTATATGAATATAAAATTATGTCTCATAAAGCTTTTTTGAATTGAATTGAATCTTCTTGAAATCTTTGATTGCACCGTGCTAGAGGTGTACTTTAAAGAGTTTACTGGTGGAATTGAGACGTGCGTTGTGTAGAAAAATGGCTAAATTGCAATCGTAATAGCATGAACTTTGGTATTATATTTATTTTATGTCTCTTGATTTTTCTCACAGATATGACATTTAATTTCAGAAGTTCATACTTTACCCCACTGTCGTTACTATCAAATTTCAAAAATACATAAAGATAAGTGTAATATATTTTTTATAGCGCGCTTTGAACCTTAAAGTTTTCCGCTGTATGTACGTAGTCAATTGCTCAGAGTGAACACGAGTATTACGAAACAAACAATTAATTCAGTGAATTAAACTTTATCCTCGTGGAAACTTTGTTGCGAAGCAGAATTACGTAATTATGGGAGGAGCTAAGAGAGATTATTGGAAGGATGGGGTGTTAAAAAAGAAACGTATACAAAATTTCATTCGTGCGTCATATAAAAGTTAGATTATTAATATTTAGTTGGCTTAAGACTACACTTCCGTGGATTTTCTATGCTCCCACATTCTCTGAAACCTCTCGTGATTATGAGGGCCCGTCGCACGCAATCCGCCCTCACCACGCAAAGGACTGCATTGTGCCATTCTCCCTCCGCTGACAGTGTGAACGCCTTAATCCTATGAGTGGGTGTGTTGCGGGGAGGAGGTCGGAAAAGGTCGCAGATGCCGCCACAGCCGCAGCTGGCTTTGGCGCGTGCGCTGATTGGGTGTCTGTCGACAATATGTTGCAGGAAGAGAACGCTAATTGGGTGGTTGGGGAGTAACGGAGCATTACAGGAGTGGACGGAGTGTTCCCAAAAGGATTGTGCATATTTATATGCTCTTGGATTTTAATAATAATAGGTTTATTACCAGCGTGCTTCGAAGCAGCTGTGGACCTGGACTACAAAGAATAAAAGTTGTATACTACATCAAAAACTATGATTGCTGTTACTACGTCTTTAATATGCTTTGAGAAAATGCATGAATTGAACACTTTTGTAAAATTCAATCTTATTGTTTACGTATTTATTTCTAAAGTAGACGTTTTGATTTATCTCAAATGAAGGAATTATGGAACCACGATCTGAGGAACTTTTCAATGTCACAAACAACATATATTTCGCTGAAATATTTCGTGATGTATTGGAGCTCTGCCGAGGTCGAAAGAGCCTGAAAGAAATTATTTCACTTTATTTCATTTTTCAAGTTGTAGTAAAATTTTAGTAAGTCCATGAAAACTTTACAATTACTCTATTTGTAGCGAAAATTCACATAAATTTTTATTTTCCATCATCGACGTGAATAACTCAATCGTATTGTAAGTAGAAAGTGGATTTGCCCACAATTCTCTTTTAAACTCTGTGTTCTATAGTTATAAGTTAATATTTTAAATTTGTAACAAAAAATATTCCAAATGGAAAACATGTTGACAAGGAATATAACCAAAAAGAGTTGTAAATATTTAAGTGAAAAAGGTTTAAAAGACTATTATCATTATTATTATTATTAAGTAATTATTAAGCTGGGTTTTAATTTCACCATTGTTCTTACGGAGTTAAGACATCAACGGTGTGTAGCACTTTTTCTTTCAATTAAATATTTATTTCTCTTTTTATGACCATTGCGACCTTAGATTCACATGAAATGGCCATACTCACAATTCAACGATCTTCCAATTTTGTGAAATGAACAGACTCAAGTGTACGATTTGAATTTAATTAGAAATTACGTGACCTTGAAAAGTAAGCACCAGTAAATATATACGATAACTCTACTCGGAACCACATTACGCTTTATGGTTGTAATTACCTGCAATCTTTTGGAGTGAGTTTTTCCTCCGAACACATTCGACAGCCAACATACACACACACACACACACACACACATATATATATATATATAT
>NNCF01127291.1:765715-792271 GCA_002313205.1 Laupala kohalensis
CAAAAGGACATCAAGTCTAGATAGAAATTATTAAAATGAGAAAAATTTTGTTTGATTTCTTTTATAAAGAATAATAATAGTTATTAGTTAGACAAGAAGTGCGGGTAAGTGTGTCTCATCATCTACTGGCAAGAAACATATATCATGTTCAGTCATCATATCGTATTGAGATTTGTTTAGTAAATTGTTTTCTTTGAAATATTTAATTTATGGCAGAGTCACCACTTATTATTAGTAAACACTCATGAAAACACTTCTACTAATTCGCAATTCACAGACCTCACTTAATAACTCACGTAAGTAAACACTTCAGGAATAACTCATTGCTGTAAGTGCACGTTGGCGCCCACTTACTCGCAAGTGGACCTTATGTGAATTACTCTCACGAGTAAACCGATGAACATTGTGTTTTATTTTCTTGGTGTAGCAGATATATGCGAAAATGCATGAGAAATTCCAAAAGATTGAGAAATTCCACGAAGATGGTATTCAAAATGCGTTGAGGAGATACATTCGAGATCTGTATTTCTTTGAGATTCTGTACTACAGGATCATTCCACCATACAATTGATTCTAAAACAATGTGACGTTATGATACCAAAATGTTTCAATTTTCCGTTTCTATATGGAGTGTTTCATGTCAGGAAATTCACAATTTGCAGAACTACTGGAAGTGTGTCTCAAATTTTGGCTGTGAATCACGAGCTTCATTAATTTTTAATTTATTGTTATTTAAATTTATTAGATAGTTCTGTATTGAAATAAAACCACATATAGATGAATTTTACTTGATCATTTTAAAATTATGATTATAGATTCTAAAATATAATTGGTATTTTTCTTTATTTTAATAATTCAAATGAGATACAGAGAGTACTGAAATCGTTCTACAATAAAGCAATTAAAAAGCGCAAATGTAAAATTGTCTGATTTTTAGTCATATTAATGACATGCAGTTTCGTCAATATCAAGTGTGTTACCAATTAATTGTAATGGTAAATCATGACGTAATGATCATTAATAACATTAAAAAAATTAACTGAAACATACTCTTAGAAATAAGTTTTGTTAACTAAAATTTTTCATAACACAATATAATAAACATACATTTATTTATTGTGCACAATTAAATACGATTACAAATATAAATAAAAAATAAAAAAGTGGAACCGTTCCACAATACTCCGGACGCAACAAGACTCGGAACATAGTCTTGTGCGTTCTAGCTATTCTTATGTTATAATTCAATATAAACAAAGACATTTGTATGGCGACCGAGGCAAGAAGCATACATTTCACGAAATAAAATGACTTCCCGTTTTCCCGCGCGTTGCCAAATGCATCTCTTATGCTATAAGTGGTGTCTCCGGGTTCCGCCCTTGGTGTTTAATGCAAAATCCAACCACTAATTTTTTTGATTTATTTCAAATTTATATATTTTTTTGATTTATTTCAAATTTATATATTTTTTTTATTAGTCTCATTTACGATTAAGGAATAAGAACTATCATTTCTATTCGATATCATAGCTGTCACCTCAAATTCCGAAATCTTGAGGCATTCCTCAATAGTCAGCAATAAGGACATATTGCGGTACATTGTCGACTAGAACGAATCCCTCCTCTCATCCTCACATGGCTGTGGACGAAAGCTTCTCAGGTGGGTCTCCGAATTGCTCTTGTGTGCAGTGAATAGACCCCCGGTTCTCTGCGCATTTAGACCACGTGTCTGCAGCTGCTCCATGATTGAGTGTGTTTGCGTGCGAGAGAGATGAAGAGAGGTAGGGGACATTTGCCTGTCGCGATGCGAGGGAAAAGTGCTAATTGGACGTTTGAGATCGACATGCTCCAGTGAGCACTCGCTCATTCTACGATCCTCCCCTACGTCATGCGTTTTCATGGCCGCTGGATACGGACTCTGGTTGCCTTGAAAGAGGAATAAAGCGAGGGATTCGTGGTTGATGATTTCACAGTGAAAGAGCGGAACAACTTTGAAGTTTCTTCTTACAAATATTCATTTGTGTTAATTTATCAGCAGAGTTTTATCATAATTCTTGAATAATGTATGAAATATTAACATATCTTATCTATTTAATAATTTGTTAAATTAGTTCATCATGTTTTATAATTTAATTACTTATAAACTTTTTTATTCCATAATTATGTTGTCTTTGTCTTTTCATAATTCATTTTCGACAATAAACTATCCTAGTTGGCGTTGTCTTTGGGTTATATTCGTTTAAGATATCACACCGCCATGGTCCCTAATTGTGTCCTCCAGCGTTAAATGTAAATATGAACTCCCATTTCTTCTTCCCTTGTTGACCAGTTGTGAAATGTTTGTACAGATCAGACGGAAACGTAGACCTCATTGTCTATCTCGTCAATTAAAGCTATTTTTCTTTTCATTATTATGATTTTGGTGCAAACAGTACATTAAGGATTTCTTGGAAAAAAAAACGTCAAAAGAATATATTCCTTATTCTCTCGTCGGCGTCTTTGTCTCCAATTTACGTACGCTCTTACCAACTTGCTAATCGTGACCGTTTTTTATTTGGAGATGTCACCAGTTTCTACGATTCACCCAAACTCACCTCTCAGAAAACGTTGCCAAAAATTTATGTGTAATTAATTTTTAAATTATCTTCATCAATCATTCCGTCAGTGTATTGCTTGGTTACTGGAAAACTAATGATGGCGATGATTAGCAGTAAATGAACACAAGTTAAAAATAATAATTAATATGACTACATGCATTAAAAATTAAAATTCAAGTAGAGTTTGTAATGTATTACAATTTCTTCTTATACAAATGTTATTTTTTTGGTTGTAGTTCCAGAGTATGATGCCAGGAATTTGAGTTTGAGTACATGAAAATTACATTTTCATTTAAATGACAAAATTCTTGAATGGTACGAATAATTTTTTGAGATGACAGTTACTACATGTAAGAAGTCATTTTTCGAAGAGTCAGTATCTACAAAAGAGTTCCATCGACGAAGAGTCCATATTTTCCCCCTCTTTCTAAAATCAATTTACCATTTATCTTACGGAGAAAAAAAGAAAATAAATTTCCCTTGATGCGATTCAGATATTAGGCTGTCTTCTTTTACCTTCATGATGCAGTGCAAGATATTCTTCATCGAGAATCGATAAAGGTCACAAAAATATACGAAAACGGGCAGGTTACGAAAATAGATTCGTTTTTTCATTTGAAACGTATATTGATGAATATGTTGATAAATTCCATACCTTTGTACTCTCAAAATTATTCTGAAATATAATAATAATAATAATAATAATAAAGAGATGTACAGGCTGAAGTCAGTAGATGTTATCCCGATTGTCATAACAGCAACTGGTTTGATCAACAGAAATTTGAAGAAATATTTAGAAAAGATTGGTCTAGAACCAAAAGGTATAGTTCCAAGAGTTCAAAAATCTGTGATTCTGGAAACATGTAGAATCGTTCGCACCGTGTTGAACATGAAATAGCATGGTATGAGGTTTGGCAAAGTAACGGCCCCTCATATGAGAAAAGAAACCGGATAATCCGAGAAAACAAAGAATAATAATAATAATAATAATGTCTTTGTTACTTGGCGAGACTCGGGCCATCTGGCTCGCTCTTCCGCCTCACCAGTTACAAACATACATGATGTAGATATTCGTCGTATCCGATGATTCCGGTCTAATCGGCATAAGATGCTTTGCATAAGATATTTCTTTGATGGGAGATGTATCCTGCCTTGCTTTTGCAAATCACAAGAGTGGATAGGTTGCCACAGTTGATGTAAAGAAGATAGTGTCTGTGAGATTTCTAGTTGAGATGATTTAGGTTGTGAGGATTTTTCTGTTGGTAAGTCCCTTTTTCTCTTAATTGGTTGAGCTAGTATAGGGTGTTTGTGTCTCATGTGACTGGTGTATCCTGCTCTTGTTGAGTATACGATATTACATGTCTCGCATTTTGCGTTTTTGCTTGCTGCTGCTTGTGCTACAAGTGCGGGGTCATCTTTGTGTTTCTGTGACAGATGAAAGTTGACATATTGACGGCCGGACCTTCATTCACGCTCAAAACTGCAGAGTGGACATTTCCAGATTTAATTTTCTTCGTTCTGATGCTTTTGTATTTTGCTGCAGTGATGAATCTTTCATGTACAGTTTCTATTGCTTCGTATATGTGCCTTCTCCATTCTTCTCTTTTTTGTGCTGTTTTTCGCCTTGTGTTTTCATTGATGTTGGCTCCTTTTATGTCGTTTCTAAGGTGGTCTATCCACCTTTCTCCAGGTTTTTGTTGTGGTCTTTTTCCGATTTGTAATTCCCCGAATGCGACCTGCTGAGGTGAGCGATTTGGCTCCATGCGACTGAGAGGCCCAGCCCATCTCATTCTTCTTTGATGTATAAGGTTGGTGACCGTCATCATTTTGGTTCTATTTAGCACGTCTTCATTGGGTACTTTTTCTTCCCACTTGATTCTACAAATTGTTCTTAATGACTTTAAATGAAAAGCGTTTAGTGCTTGCAGGTCTTTTTCCAGGACTGTCCACGTTTCTGAAGAGTAGAGAAGTGTACTGAGTACCACTGTTTTGTATATTTTCAGCTTGGTGTTATGGTTGATCTTGTGCGGTTTCCACACTCTTTGGTAGATATTTCTAAATGCCAGGCTGACTGCATTTATCCGATGATTGATTTTTTGTCTGTTCTACCATTACTTTGGATATTTCTACCCAGCTATTTGAAGCACCTCACTTCTTTAAGTATTTGTCCGTTTATGGTTATAGGACAAGCGTTGCAATTGATGAGCATTACTTCCGTCTTAGTTTCGTTGACCTTGAGTCCAAATTTCTTGGCCTCTTCTGCAAAGATTTTAACTAATTCTTGTCGTTGTGCTGGTTTTTTCTTTTTGCAAGAAGAGCACAGTCGTCCGCAACCATGAGATGAAGGATATTACATTTATATACTTTAGTTTTTGCCTTCAGGTTTCTTCTGTTAATCATGTCCGTGTCACTTCTGTAGTTCGATTTGAGCACGATTAGAGCACGATTTGAGCAAGGTTTGAGCACGGTTTGAGCACGATTTGAGCAGTTGGAGTGTGTTCGGTGGGCATTTTATAGCTTTTAATACATTAATCAGTATGTTACGAAAACTGTAGAGATGTCGATGAAGGTAACGTAGAGAGACGTGTTTTGCTCTAAACATTTCTCCACCATTTGCAGTACGGTGAAAATAATATGTATTGTTGATCATTGTGTCCGTAATCCACATTGAGTGTCTACATACGGATAAAAACGACATTAGATGACTCGTGAGAGGATTTTGCACGGGACTGAAATAAGAGATATGCTCCTATAGTTGTTGCATTGGTTTTTGCTACCTTTTTTATGATTGGTTACGATTTGGCATTCCTCCATTCCGCAGGTTTGGTTTTTTTATACATATTTGTTCGAATAAAGAGTGCAGCATATTTATTGTACACTCTTCTCCAGCTTTTAACATTTCTGCTTTTTTTATTTTTCATTTGGGTAATAGATTTCTGTATTTCTGTTTTGCTTGGAGTCTCGTCACTTGGGAGGTTTTCTTCGTTTGGTATAAGGTTGATGGCACTTTCATCCGTTTCACTCTCTTGGTTATACAGCTGTCTGAAACAATCGTTCCATTGTTCTAAGCATGCATCAATATTTTCTATTCTATTTCCATAATCATCAATGAGTGTGTTTAGGGGTTTCTTCACGGGGCCTACAAGAGCTTCAATTGATTGGTACAAGTTGTAGGAGTCACCAGTATCCATTGTAGCTTTGCATCTATTGTTCCACCACTGATCCTTTAGTTTCCGAACTTCTTTTTGACATTCTCGTCTTACACGTTTGAAAGAAGCATCATTTTCTGTGAAAGTGGTTGCTAAGTATGTTTTGTAATCCAAGTCTTTCTTTTGTAGTAGCTCCGATATTTGAGCATTTTATTCATCGAACCAGTCACGCTGAATTTTCTTGGTCCCTTCCATACAAGAGTTGGCAGCGCTAACAAAGGTGGTCAGTAGTTGCTTCCTCTTTTCTTGGATAGTAGTATCTCCGGTTTGGCTTGTGTTTTTAATCGGATTTTGCAACAATTTCTTTTTGGTTGTTTCACTTTGTAGACATCTGTTGTTAAATCGGAGTGATGGTTTAAGGGCCTTTGGTTTAGTTTTTGGTGTAATTTTTACTACTGCTTCAACAAGTCGGTGGTAGGTGCCGCATTCTGCTCCTCTAAATACACGGGATCTTAGCATGTCTTGTCTTTTTCCGCTTTGATGATAATGTAGTCTATCATATGCCAGCTATTTGATCTTGGGTGCTTCCAGGTGGTTTTCCTTTTGTTGAAATCATGTTATAGGTATACACAGGCCTTGAATAGCGCAAAGGTTTAGAAATCTCTGCCCATTGTTGTTTACGTGCTTGTCGGGACCATGTTTTCCCATTACTTGAGTCCATTGCTTAGATTATTGCCCAATTCGAGCATTAAAGTCACCGACTAATATTATGTTGTATTTTTTTGGAAGATTGCGGACGGACTTTTCTAAGTTCTCATAGAATTCATCTTTCATTGCGTTATCGTCAACTTCTGTGGGGGCATAGCAGTATATGAAAGCGGTTTTTGTGTTGTTTTTTATTATTTCATTGGTCAGAAGTTTATTGTTTACACAAGTTGGTTAAGAAACAACATCTTTCTTTATTAGAGAAGTTTTGATGCATATAGCAACTCCATGACTATTCTCCTCAGAGTCTGAGCTCAACCAATAATATGTGTAGCCTGTTGCTTTCTCTTCTAATTTTCCATGTATTTGCAAGGGATTTTCCTGAAGGCCGGCTATGTCAATGTTATATTTGGCCACTTCTTTTGCAACTATAGCTGTGCGTAGTGGAATAGTGATACTTGCAGGGTTTTTGGAGTCTAGTAGTGAAGTCTAACGTTCCAGGTTGCAATGTTCAAAGGTTTAAAACATTTCATCTTCTTAGTCACGTCTGTCAAGGTGCCTCTCCCAGAATCCATGAGGCAGACTGATGGTGTATCAGTGAGAGATTGAGGTTGAGTACATCTGCTCTTCTGGGGTACTTGATCCTTGTAAGTTTTGCTCGTCATATTGAATTAAAAAGGGAAAAAGGGGGTTGTAGTTGTTATTGTACAGTGTACAGCGGTTGTGGCATTTTTCAGCGGTTCTAGTTGATCCTTTGCTGTACTCTTGCTGATTGGGACGAGTATTTGCGCTGAGTTGTTTATAGTGTTGGAGGTTTGCAGCCAACCGCACTGTTACTTCTCTATGTTGTGGTGAATGTAGCAACTGGGGAGTTAGAGACATTCAATCAGAGGGAAGCCTTATTCGCTCTTCTGCCGTTGGCTTTTGAGGTACACCAAAACCGTTGACCGTTTCGCAGTGGTGGGGCCGTTCAAGTTCCTACAACCATGCCCCCACGTCCGCCTCACCAAGCCGTTCTTACATTCGCAGCCTCCGTCTTGTTGAGATGCTGTTGAGACTGCTGCCTCTCAAACAGGAATGTTTTTCAGCCTCCTGGCCTAGATCCGTACAGTTCTGCTATAACAGGGCCACCTCTAATAGGATGTAGTTCTTCACTTAACGCAGTATGGTCCTGATTAGAGAGAGGTTAAGGCTTCATAGATCAAGTTGTATTTCACATCATCTATCCCTGAGTTCTAGACTCTCGGCCCCATACAAACATACATACATAATAGAATAATAAACAGGAAACGATACACTAATTTTTACACTTAAAATTACATAAATAAAAGAATTGAAAATTACAAATACAAAAAACATTTTTATACTACGACAAACAGAACAAGTGTTAATATTACACCAACTATCAAAAGTTACTTGTATTCTTAATAATATTATGACCCACATTTGTACAAAAAAAATCATAAAAAACAAATTAACTTTTTAACTACAGGAAGAACAAGATTACATGTAATAGAAATAAAAGATAAAATAATACATTTTAAAGTAATTTTAAAAGAATTGATATTAAAAGGAAAATGTAACTTACTCAACATAAATCATCAATGATTTCATTTAACAGACTCCTAATTTGACTTTACTTTAATTCATAATTTATCTTATTTTAGAGCACACTTATTCCTTCGCACTACTATTGAAGGAAATTCCTCAGATGCTTTTCGAAAATTTTAAATGAATTACTGTTTCTCATATATGGAGGAAGATTATTCCATGATCTTGCTGTGGCTACAGTGAAAGATTTATTTAGGAAATTTGTACGACTTTTTGGAATGCTGTATAATTTTTGTTGTAGAAATCTAGAAGAATTTAGAATCGTAACGTTATCTGTTAAGTATGAAGGCGAACCGAAATTGATAATTTTGTAGAAAAGAGAGACAATGAAACATGCGTATATGCTCAAATCTTAGAATTTTGCTAGATTCATAATATCCAGAAATATGATCATACTTTTTACATCATATACGAAACGCATACAGGCAATTTGGACTCCCCGAAGTGTTTCAGCTAATGATTTATTTCAAAGAGTGTAGATCATATCACCATAATCCAGATGGGGAAATAGCTCAGCTTCCATTAAATTTTACTGGTATACATATTGCCACACATTTGAGTGAATGCATATTGGTATAAACTTTCTGGAATACTTTACGAACATGAGGTTCCAAGTTTAATAAATCGTCCATAATTACTCTGAGATTTCTGACTTGCGATGATTTCGGTTCTATATTGTTATCAATTACAACATTTGGTAAAATCGTATTCTTCAGAACTTTGTGAGCTCTCGAAGAACCAATTATCATCATTTGCGATTTTGAAGGATTTAAAAGAAGGCCATTTTCCGTTTACCGACTGTGCAGAAATGCCAAATTACAATTTGTTTGGTAAATTAAAGAAGAAATCTCACTTAATTTTCCGCTCACATCAATCTGTAAATCATCTGCATACAAGTGATATCTACAATTTGACAATACTTGAGGGAGGTCATTTACATAGATTAAGAAGAAAAGGGGGCCAAATACCGATCCCTGAGGGACGCCTCTTGCAATACATTGAAGATTTTTTATCATCTACTTCTACAATTTGATGTCTATTTTCAAATTTTTTCGTTATCCAGGAAAGGGTGAATTCGGAGAAGCCCAGTTTTCTGCACTTCGCTAGCAGTATATCATGATCTACGGAATCAAAAGCTTTACTAGAATCTAATAGAGAGAGAACGGAAACGCAGCCATCATCCAGAGATTTTCTCATCTTCCGTTACCTTTAAAAGAACTGTTTGGATACTCCTACCATTTTTAAATTCTAATTGAAAATTGTCAAAAAGGTTGTGTTTAGTTAGAAAAATTTCAATTTGCTTACTCAGTATCTTTTCTAACACCTTTGATAATGTTGGTAACTTATTCACTCGACGATAGGACCATACTCACTCGGGCAATGAACTTTCTCCGATTTTGAGAGCGGGCGAACACGTGCCATCTTCCATGCCTCAGGAACAGTCCCGGACATTAATGAAAAATTTATTATGTGAGTGAGGGTTGGAAGAGTAAAATCCAAAGCTATTTGTAACTGTTTTGCAGTAATAGTATCTGAACCATTTGAATTAGATTTAAGTGATGAGACAATATGATGACTTACGCTATCAAAATAAAATGTATCTTCTGTATTCGGCCCTTGAGCAGCAAGAGTATGTAAAACTTCTAATTTAATGGTGGGATCAATTGGTTTTACAACATTTGTGAAATATTTATTTAGGTCATTTAGCGGAACGTCGACGACTATTTGGGTTGTCTCCTTTTTTATGTCTGTTTTCAAAGTATTTCAAACTTCTTTTGAAGATTTGAATTAAAACTATTCAAAATATGTATTTTTTTAGCGTTTCGGATTTGTTATTTTACTGAGTTACGGAGCTTTTTATACTCTGTCTTAGCCTCAAGATTTTTATTGTGTCTGGAATCCCGATGGGCAGAATAACGCTTTTTCATTAGACATCTTAATTCATTATTTATCAATTCAATATGTTTCAGGTGTAATCATAATTCCGTAGTCGCAAAAGTAATTCTTATTTACTTTTGAATAAATTTATTCGTGAGACTCCGTAGTGGAGAATTCTATTTTGAATAATTAATTGCTACCAAAAATTTGAATGTAAGTGAAAAGGAAAAATTAAGATTTTATGGAACGGTTATATTAATAAAAACTTATATAGCATCTCAAGAAGAAGCAAAACTTAATCATGACGCAAGATACTGACTTTGGCTCATTTAAGTTGCAAAATTAGCTTCAAATATTCCACTTGTGTGAAATATATACTACATGTATTCGTGTTATCTCTTCCTCAAATACATAAAGTTAAAATTCAGAACAATTTCCGGGAAAATATATATCTGGATCGTTTTCATCATTAGAAATTATGTTTATTAACTCGAATTTTATCTCGGCTGATATTTCAACAAATTTTCCTGCTATTATAAACAATAATTCAGCTTTGTAGGAATTATACCAGTTGGGCCTTTTTCTTCGCCTAATTTGACTGAATTTAAACAAAAGATTGTGTAAAGTTTGTCGCGTTGAGGCTATAACTTCAAGAAGCCAATCAGAATAATAAATTCTCTTACTGCCCACTTATGTCTCACATAAAGTTTGAGTCACTGACGTTCTACTGAAGAGGAATCTGGTGCTTCCATTTAAAACAGTACCAGTACAGCATTAGATTAAGCTACCCCGTAACCTTACAATTTTGTAACCCAACAATAATGCATGCCGATATACTATATTCAATGTTATTTACATTGTAGTTTAAGGTCTGGAGTGGTAGACGTAGCACCCTGGAAATATTTCTGGTTCATAAACTATACGTGGATTTGGAGTGTTCAGAAGATGAAACGATTGAGGTATTACTTCGATACTGTCTGTTAGTTAATTGCTTGAAGAAAATACATTTACCTCGCTCGGAATTGAACCCACATTCTCACGTAATTTACCGCTTACGCAAGTGTTTGATTTTGAGTTAGACATCTCTTTACCGAGTAAATCATTATCACCAAAGATAATGGGATGGTCTTTTTTTTTATTTTTATGAGATAACTTAAACTCACACATTTGGAATGTTGAAAAAAATCTGTCTGTTCCAAAGACTGGACCTAAGCATCCTTATGTATTTTGACGCGAGAAATCCGCACCCGGAGTCACAATTGCTTCATCACCCTACATTGTTTTAAATCGTGAAGACCGCCTTTAAATACAGAAAATAAAAATAAAAAATTCGTTCTGGGGAAGATCAGCAGTAGGCATAACTGTAGTAACAGAGTGAAATGACTGCTGGACCATGTTTATATGTATTTTTATACATTTTGATTCAGATTCCGGATTTGTATTCAGCGCGTCAAAATAAATAGCGATACATAGGTCTAGTCCTTGATACGGACCAATTTATATGAGTGCACCTATAATTCGTCCCTTCAAAAACTTTACAGTGATTTTGAAAAGTGATGTTTCTTTTCTTTGGACATCCCTTCCTGTATCGTAAGGACCATTGCTATCTTTCCGGTCGGCGCCGGCCGCTGCAGTCTCAAGATGTCTCAAGATCAATTCGATAGCGAAGATGTAGTCTCTCTTTCTCTCTTTTCCTGAACAAGCACTTCTTCAAGACTGAAGTAAGTCTTTTGGGGTTGAGATCCACGTTGGATGACTTCCACTTTTGTTTGAGCAGCTGCCACACATTTCAAGAGATATCTTGCGAGAATATCAAGAGAAATCTCCCGGGAAGCACATTAAACCAATGAACTGCACAAAAAGAAAGGTGCTTTAGATATTTTGAATTGATACAACATAGAAAACGTATTTGGGACAACCAACCACTATCGTACTGTTTTTACAAATCACGGTTTTGGAAATATTTTGATGAGGTACAGAAGAATGTTCGACAAAAAATTAAAATTCTTTTTACTTACATCTTCAGTATGAAGAAAATTAAAATTTGAGATCAGCTGTAATGATAGCTCATCGAAATTCATATCATTGATATCCCGTGAAATAAATTTTCTCTGAATAAATTAAGCAATCTCATATTCTCAGAACTATATTTGGAGTAACTACTTTTCTCCTGATTAGACTTCCATCACTCGATCGCTTTATTTTTCTTCCTTCCTGTACGAAGAAAATAAATCCCTTGCTTTTATTTTATTTCTTCTGGTAACATCAATAGAATTAACATGAAAATGTTTAACATATTATTGATATATCTTTTTTCTTTTGTGCTGAATTGAAATACACAATTATTTTAAAAATCAACCAAGAAATTTTGAGGAATATATCAGTTTTTCAATCCATCCGTTCCGCAAACATGAGTACCGTTAGAACGTTTAGCAACTGTGGGTGTAAATGAAGCAATACCTTGGTTTCATTCAAATTTGTGTTCAGTGCTCTATTTATTGCAATGGTTAATTCGTTCAATTTTATGTTTTGAGATGAATAAATATGTTGTCATACAAAATTATTCATAATTCCGTTCAAATCATCCATTCTGAGGTAGTAACTTACAGTTATACTTTTCATGTATTATTAATGATTAATTTTCTCGAGCATTTACTTGTCACGCATAAAAGCATCACCTGCCGCATTACATAATATATCCCAGTTTCCAACAGAAATTGTTCATTAAATTATCAATAATTATACCAGGAATTGACATTTGAATTTCATTATTTCTCGTAACACGTCTTGAACGTTCCCACGTTAAAAAAACTTGCATAAAAAGATTATTGCTTTCTTATGTTCAAAGTTCTAATTTTTAGTAAAATTAGTAAAAACTTGGACATTGAACGGATTATCGTGTGAGATCCACAGTGGCTCTCTACCCAATTACTTTCACCCTTGTAAACTAGTGAATTATTAATTTTTTCTTACAGGAGTTCATTGTTTTATTTCCTCAATTGATTCAGTCATATGTTTGAGTTTGATCAGAGAATAAATATACGTATATATCATCTGCAAGTTACCAATTCTTCAAAGCTCGCTCGTTGTTGTTCTTTTCATTAAATGTATATTCAATTTTCAGCAAGTTTTTACTAACTCTTCGAAGTTGGCATTCCGCAATATAGGAATAGGAAAAAATATGAATTTATGGCTATAGATTATATATATGAATATAGAAAACGAATGACCGCAAATCAAATAACTTACAATCTTGTTTAAAACATTGACGTTATGAGAGGCAAGAATAGTTTCCATTTTAGCCCACAACAGCGGTAATCTCCAATTTTTGTAAGGAAATATCACACTATTATCGCGTCATGTAGTAAACCAGATTTGTCACAATCGATTAATGACTTTATGAATCTGAAAATAAGTTTGATTCAAATTCCCGAGACTCGTGAAAATCCCGAACTATTTCTGTATTATTTTATTGGTTCCAGGTGCAATGAGAAACAACTAAAAGTTATGTTAACAAAGAAGTGATGGATTTGTATTTTATTGATTGACAAAGAAAGGAAACCCTAGAACCACGTCCCAGTGGAATGATTTTAAAGTTTCTCCCAGTCCTGTCAGACTTTCTTCAGGATTTTTGAAAACTTCGCCCCACCTCGGGGTAACAACGTGGAAATGACGTCGAAGTCACCGCAGGCGACTCAGGAGGGTGGGTAGAGTTGCTAGAGTTGTGGAAGGGTAGCAGCTGGCTTGGACAGCCAAGACAGGTGTGCTGCCGCTGTCCACGGCAGGTGACAGAACTACGGACGACGCTTGAAGGTAAAGGCTGCTGGGTACAGTGGGAAGAAACAAAAATCCTCTTCCTTGCGACCTTGCGCTCAACCTATACCTTCGCGAAGGATATTTGCTCGCTTTTTTGAGCATACTAGAAATGTTTGTGGATACATTATAATCGGAAAATCTGTTTCAAGACAGTTTATATCATTACGAGCTGATACCTGGAAAACACTTTCTCAAAGTTTCACTAAGTTTAGGTACGTATTTTAGTGTGTGTGTACCAATTCATGCTTGCTCGCCACCGAATTCATTCCCAGAAAAAATTGTTA
Source organism: Laupala kohalensis (assembly GCA_002313205.1). Taxonomy (NCBI): domain Eukaryota; kingdom Metazoa; phylum Arthropoda; class Insecta; order Orthoptera; family Trigonidiidae; genus Laupala; species Laupala kohalensis. The sequence continues at coordinate 779,755 of NNCF01127291.1, forward strand.
TCTTTTCACTCCTTGTTCAATAGTGGCAATAGAAAACTGAACCCTCCTTCATCTATCCACCTCCTACTACTCATAGTATCACCAACTTACTATTACCTACTACTTCTACTAACACCTCCACGTGGGCCAAGTTGATGATAAATCTGGCTAACCGGTCCACCTACTAACAATAGCCCCTACCACCCATTTACATCCTATCACCCTATGCAGATAAGCATCAATATCACGTTATACAGTATTTTCCATTTATAAATACTACAATTATAAAGACCAGCAAATTATGAATGTTTATAATCACGGACACCCCATGAATATACGGTAAAATGCTTGCACTTGCATTTGGAACTCTTTTCCTTAATGGACTATTACGATTTATCACGCTTGACCTGAACGACATCTCACTATGCAGAATGAAGTAGGAATCTTGATGAACAAATCTGACCAATGTTGGCAATAAACTAAAATTTGGTAAAAAATTACCCAGATTTCATAGGAATTATTCCTGAGATCACTAGAAAAATCTTCAGCCATTTTGAGAAAAATGAACAAAAAAAGAAAAAAATTCCAAACGGGCCTAAAACCATAAATCTAGTTGTCTTGAGCCCCCTGGTCACAATGTCCCACGACGAAGGCGTCTTCAGATCGAAGAGAACTTGTTGATAATTAACAATATTTGCAAAATGTTTTGTCATTCAAAGTAGAACTGACAGTTCAACTTCAACTTTCTCAGTGTTTAGGATTTCATCTGTAACAAATTTTATCTTGATTTCAAAGAACTTAAACTAAAAATCCGGTCATAGAAACTCGTGTGGTTCAACAATCGTGAATTTTACTCACTTAGCATTGATACATTTACTTATCGTGCATATTCATTTGTGGAAAGATTGCACATTATGAGTGATTCAGAACCGATTTTCCCTCTCACGGACTAATTTCTAGATCTTTCTTGTAGGGGGAAGGGTCCCTTGAAACTGAAGTGGGTACGGAGTGATGAATGAGGGATTTATGAGAAGAAATTGTAGTTAGGTCGAAAGAACCTACCGCAGACCCAGTCTATCGCGACAAATTCCACAGTCGAGATTTTAACCATCGCTCACACTGTATTAGGTTAGCGCACCAACATACACAAAGCGGGTCCGCCTGACTTGATTTGTGTAAATGAAATACCACAATTTCCTCATCTCAGTGCTCCCGAGATGGAGGGTCGAGGGACAGTTATCCTCGTGTCGCAAGACATACGACCTCAAGAGGGACCTTCAATTATAAATAAATTACATTTATAAATCCAAAATGAATAAAGATTGAAAAGTTGTTACCGGAAAATTATAACTACATTTTTTCATGTTTTCAGGTTACAGGAAGGGTCTCTTAAAAATAAATTAATGTTGAAAGTTAATTATCATAAAATAATGATTGATAAATTTTTCTTGGAATTACAATAACATTAAGTTAATAATTGCTTGTGTGTTATAAAACCGTACATTACTCAAATATATTTTTGTTCATTTACTCACAAAATATCTTTGCTTTACTTGCTACTAAGTGTGATATATCAACTAAATGTATACAATAAGAGAGTATTGAAATATTTTTGTGCGTTCATTTATTATTCGGACCTGTTAATGATGTCATATTAAATAAGAATGGCATGCGGGACGAACATTGATTTCAGATTAAGGCGCTTACACGCTATCACTGCGCCTCTTTGTTAGTAGCGTTCCAGCGCGCTAGGCTCAGCGACCCGGATTCGAATTCAGGTCCCATTTAAATTCAATATAACATCATTAATGAGTTACCTAGCGGTGTGGTTAACCGCTATATAAGAGACTATCTGAGTGCCCGCGGCGTTGCTCGCGTGAATTTCGTATATTATTTTTCATATTCCCATTGACGTCCAGCGAGAATGTTATCCATTGATGTTGGTGGTTGAAGTATTTATGTGTATCTTCAATCCCTTATTTTCACTTATATAATTAAGTTTGAAAACAACTTAGAGACAATCTAGAATTAAATCAAGAAACAATAGAAATGAAAATTATGATCTCTCTGAGTACCGGGCGTTGCCAGGTTTACGAGGAATGAGGAGGTCAAAATTTCATAATCTGACTCTCGGCGACCTCCTCCACCTAAACAGTAAATTCTTGTTTGAACAGAAACGAAAAGAATATTTAATTGATGAATTCAATTCAGGAGATAATATTGGAGAGAATTCGAGGGGATTGCAAGGCACTGAACGTTTCATAAAAACGATATTGAATGCTATGGGCAGTGTCATTAAATTTCTCCACGAAATTGGTTCTGCCACATTCAGCAATCGGGGAATCGTACAATAAAATGCTGCATAATTTTGAAATGTAATTGAAGTTCGAGATTGATAGATCGTTTGTCCCACTGTTTCTAGAGTGACGTTTTGCTGAATCGATGTACGTTCCACCCTAAAGAGGAACTAAAACCAGAAATAATCAGAATAATTGTCTTCAGCGTGGCATATTTATGCTGTGAATCTCAAATATAGTTATAATAATTAGAAGTGTCTCTATTTTTTAAATTTTTAGCGGGAGTACTTTTGCCGAAATATGCGACTACACGATAAAAGACCAGAGAAACAATAATATAACGGGAACCCAAATATTAATACAAAAAGAAAAAAATGAGGTAAGATAAAAAATATAAAATACCTGTGAATTAATATTAATGATTGAACATAAATGTTAAGTTAGAAAGAAGACTGACTCACTTAACAATATTTCATCGTAGTGACATAAATGTCATCGACCGTTGGACGACGATTTCAGACCCAGTTCTTCCTAAAATTGCATTGCCTCAAATACCATCAATAACCTTCTTCTACATTTTATGAAGGCAATTAGTCATGTACAAAACACTCATCCATACTTAAGTCTTAAGTTGATGCTGAAATGAGCAAGTATGAAATTGGTATGGCGAGAATTTTGTGAATACTAATTCGACAGACGTTTAAGCAACTTGACAATGCAAGAAATACAAAAGAACTAAAATAATTCATTATACAGGTAACCAGTGGCGGATCTATGGGGGCGGGGGTTCTAAGAGGGCTATAACCCTCCCCCCATTCGACCTAACCTTTCAACAAATAATATTGAATTTCATAAAATGTATCTTTATCCTTTAATGTGTGTTTGCCATTTTAATTAATTAATAAATTTTGTCACTATTTAATGAATTGTTAATTATCTATTTGATGTATTATATTAAAATACAAAATCATTAATATATTTACAATAATATTAATAATAATAATATTGAGTACTACTACGAACGAGTGTAGACGTGCATTGTAAGCTCCGCCAGGGAAACTGAGAAAGAAGTTTTGGAGAAGAGATATCTTAAAAATTTCGTTTCCATCTAATAATATAAAACTAGTAATAGATCTGAATTTGAAGAAGAAAAGTTAGTGTTTTAAGGAGATATTAGAAAATTAAGTTGCGACTAGTGTTAGGCGGAAGCAAACGTGGCGACGCGGCAACTTGGCAGAATTAACAGCTGGTCACAGAAGATTGGAGATTTACATAGGAAAGAAATAACATTGATCGGTTAGTTTAGTTTCGTGAAAGTGTTGAGTGCAAGTAAAAGTTAAATTTAGTGATTGTGAAGAAATTTGTTATCCCAAAAAAGGAAGTAAGAAATCTATCAAAATGAAGTGCAATAGATGAAAAGAAATAATGAATGAAGAAGAGTTTTTTGTTTGGGTTGCGATAGGAATTTGCACTTTAATTGTTTCAGACAAGAGAAAATTTGAAAATCGAAATCGAAAAAAACAGAAAAGCATGGAGATGTGCAAATTGGAGATTAAATATAGTAAGTCCAAGTAGCGAAGAGAATGAAGCTGAAGAACCTATGGAAAGTGTTAGATCAATTCCAAATTTGGATAGTAAGATGGACATGATGCTCAGAGAAATGAAGGATATTAAATTTAGTATAGAATTCCAAAGTGCAAATTATGACTTCATGTGCAAAGAACTTAATGACTTGAAAGAAATTAAGAAGGAAAGGGTAGTAAAAACAAAGAAAATTGACCTAATGGAAACAAAATTAAACAATTTAGAATAAACTCAATTAGAAAGAAACAGAGATTATTGGGATAAAAAATGACAATGTGGCACAAACCACTGAAAAAAACTCTTAAATTAGTGAGTAATATTAGTGGGGAGCAAGACAAAAGCGAGACGAGAAGAAGAATAAATAAAGTAGATTAGGCTAAAGTTGTAGTAAAATTTCACTAGAAGCAACTTAGAAAAAATATTATAGCAAACAGGAAAAAAGTGTTAAAAAGGAAATCACAATTTATGAATGATAGTTGTTTTTTTAAGAGAATGACAATTATTTTGTAAATGAACATCTTACTAAATATCACTCAAATCTTCTTTGGTTAACCAAAAATAGTCAAGACAATTAAATTACAAATTTTGTTGGATGAGAGAAGGAAGAATTTTAATAAGAAAAGATGAAAATAGTAGGATCAATAGAATATTAAATGAAAATGATTTAGAGATCTTAAATTAAAGTGCATTCTTAAGATATAAAGTTTAAACACCATAATGATTGATACAGATTACAGTTTGATAGAATTGAATGTAAATAAAATTTTTGATAATCATAAAAACTTTAGTTAATTTTTAGAAGAAAAAAAGTTTAAATTTTTTCCATCTTCATATAAGGAAAATTCTAAAGCATTGTGGTCAACTAAATTTATTAATATAAGATATCATTCATAAAATTGACCTAATAATTCTTAGTGAAATCAATGTTAATGATGAAAGTATGTTAAAAAATGAATTACATGTTTTCAAAAAATTTTATAAGCTAAGGAACAAAAAGGAAAGTGGTGGTATATTAATTCTTGTTAAAAAAGAGTTATAATTTTTTTATGTTGTCCTCTAAAAAATTTAATAGTGAATTACTAGTAGAAGAAGTAAGATTAGAGAATAGTCTTATCACTCAAGTCTGGGTAATTTACAAACCACCAGAAACAAAATTCAATCTTTTCATAGAAGAACTAAATAATTCAGTAAGAAAAGTTTCAGAGAAAAATATTATATTAATACGAGACACTAACATTAATACATTAAGTAAAAATGAAACTTTAAGTTGTTCAAAATATTTAAATATGTTAAGCGAAAACAATTTGTATACTCCTAGAATCTTAAAAGGGTTCACGAAAATATTCTAAGTCCCGCGCTTTTAGCAGTTTGGATTTGTTAGGTTTGCCTGCGACGCAAAAGCTCCTCACCTTCGTTCGACGAATCGTAGGCAAACTTGAATCTGCTTCCATATTTGGCAGACCAATAGAATACTAGTACTGGTGAATATATCCCTATTAAGTCGTGATGGGGGAAAATGTTTTATTATGCCGCTATTAAAAATAATGTGTAATTTTTTATTATACACGTCTTGGACTTCCATTACCAAAAATTATTCTTTATGTTCTTAACTTCAATAAACTTTATTATTCTCTGTATTAAAAAGACATCTCAAGTTGTTGTCACACAACGCCTTCCTAGGCTATAAAAACAAATTAAACTTCTCCGTAAAAAGATTTGCTTCTTACTGTAAAAAAACATTGTTTTTATCATAGAATTTGGATATCATCGCAAGTATAGCATTTCATACATGAGAAATTTAAGTAATTTACCAAAACAAGAAAAATATTCCAGAATAAATTATAGAATAAAAATTAATACCGCATTTAATTGAGTATCTCTCATTCTCTCAGATTTAGTCATACACATTTCAAAGTATGTAGAAAAGAAGAAAGAAAGGAAGGTAGGAAAGAAAGAAGAAAAGAAAGAAAGAAGAAAAGGTAAAGGAAAGAAGGAAATCAGAGAAAATGATGAAATTCATATCTGAGAGAATGAGAGATACTCAATTAAATGCAGTATTAATTTTTATTCTATAATTTATTTTAATGAGAAAATTCTAAACATAAAAAACTTATATGAATTTAATTTTTTTTTAGAATAGGTTCAAGTCAAATATTCTAGAAAAATATGATTACAAAATAATCACAAGGAAAAAATACAATTTTAAAATCCCTAATTACTTCAATAAATATGGAGAAAGAAAAGTAGAAACTATGATACCAAAACTAGTAAACAAATTACCAAACAACATTAGTGATTTAGAATCAAAATATAAATTTAAAAAGGTATTGAAAACTTGATAGTTACACAATTTCAAAAAATAATCAAAAATATCACTTTTCATAAATAAAAATTGAGAATCTTGTAACTCTTAAGCAAAATGTTAAAATGTATATAAGTATTTAGAGAAGGGTAATGGTAAAGCCAGACCATATTTAATATTCCATGTAAATGGCTTATAATAGTATGATACTGAAAAAATATAAAAGTAAAACTATTCTTGTAGTAGTAGTATATTAACTGTTTTAAGAAAAATTACAAAAAAATAACCTCTCTGACAAGTTCTTGTGAACTTGGAGATTTTTTCTATTAATTAACATTTACAAAAACTACACCGAAAAATTGTTATATTAAATGAACTAAAAGAGTTGTATATTGTAATTGTTAAAAAAATTGTTAACATTTTATGTATAGGGTGCAGTAAGAATGGCTGTACAACTGATGTCGAATTTATGTAAAACTTTAAAAAAGTTTCTTTTTGTTAATAATGTATTTATACAGAAAATAAATTTCAATAATAATAATAATAATAGTATTATTAATATTAACAATAATATTAGTATTAATATTAACAATAATAATAATATTCCTTAAGTTTAGCCTCCACCTTTATTACGGTCTAGATCTGCCACATGCAGGAGGCTGAATACGGAAAGAATCGCTAACGGATATTGGGCAGAGTTTAATATGTCCGAACAACGTCGTCAGTAGTAACTAGAGGACAATAATAATAAAAAAACAGAATAATAATTGTACGTTATTTTTATGAAATTGTCAAATTTTTTATGTAATTGAAATAATTTAAACAATTATATTACTTTAAGTTTGGATTAATTGCTTGTAATGTTCATTGTTGAGTAAAAATAAGGAGAAAATTATTTTCGATTTTGAAAATATCCATTATCAAAATGGTTAAATTAAAATAGTAAATTAGAGGTTAAAAAATAATGCATTTAAGAGGACATATTTAGTGAGCAACTTCCTGGTTAATGATGAAACATTAAAAGACTCATTTGTTTATATAATTTAAAAATAATACATTCAAATAATACTTCTTTACACCGTAAGTGTAAAACATTATTTATAAAATTTACACTATGTCAAAGCGAATTATAAAATATGATTTTAATCAAAGACAATGGTCGCTGATGTATCTCCCTTCAAGCCACGGGGAACAAAAGAATGTTGCTCTTATTTCAATTAGTTTTAATGGTTCCCTTCTAGTGGCACTGATGATTTTGAGTTGCAATTGGTGTTTTTCGTACATATCCTGGTACTGTAGAGCCACCTCCCCACTACAGACTCCTCGTTTAAAAATCTCAAGCTTTCGTACTCCGGAGAGACAAGGGATTACTCATTGAAATAAGTAACCAGGAATTGACGCAGTACGTAGAACTGGTTTCCAATAGGGGAGAATATTCAAATAACGTACTTCACTAGAAATTCCATTTCCATTTCAAATCATATTCTTAAAAGTTCTGTTGAAATATACTTGAAATCTTTAGTTTATGTGTCGTCCTTCATCCTAAAAAATAGGTTCTGCGAATTTGTTTTTCCCTGTCAATATTATTTAGCGGGAAACTGAACCATAAGACATTCGAAATCTCCTGACTCATACCTTCTTTTCATCTGACCTGTCAAAACAAGTTCTAAGTCTTTCAATGTGTGGTTTATTAGACTAAGTCTATTCCCACTTCAGGAAATCTTGTTTCAATTCATTATTTACACTCTTAGAGTTCCCGCTCATTTATATATATATATATATATATATATATATATATATATATATATATATATATCCTTAGAGGATAATGACGTATCGTAAATGCGAGTAAACGTTTGCTAAATGTACGCAACGGGAAATATGTGGACTCACAATATTAAATAAGATTCGGAATGCGTAAACCAATTTACTTAATTTAGATTGTCATCGTGACAATTCCATTTGAGGTTGTCTTTAATATAGAGATCCAAGAACTTTCTGTTAGTGGCAGTTTTTAATTGTGTTCCGTTAACGAAAGAGAAACTTTGGGTAAAGATCTTATGACACTATCGTGAAATGACTTTGAAAATGTTTTGTCAGTGTTTATAATGAGGCGAAAGGTTAGACAAAACTTTTTGTGCGTTGCCGTGTTTCATAGTAAATGTTTTAAGCAAAAAGAACAATTTTGCAATCACTCTTAACTTGTAGTACTATTGCACAGAAATACTCAAACATGACTGTCAACTTCAATTTTGTGTAATCGTTAAGAACTTTCGTCACCTCGACATGACTGAAAAGAAAAGGGCTTGCTTCTGGGGGGAAAACATTCGCTTCTACGTGGTCACATCGTCGCGAAGTCTTTAATGAGACCATACATTTCAGGTTCTGATGCTGTAAGTTCTTGTCGCAGTTCGTAATGTTGAGAGAAGCTATATATTTTCGCAAACAGCATCAAACGAGAAGATTAGTTCTATTTCAGAAGGTGTTGCGATCCATTAAATCTGAAAATGGACAGAAGCATTAACTACGTATTCTATTAATAGTTATCAAACACAAACAGATTTTACAAACATGCAATGGAGCGTATAGGAACAAATCTATAGAATTAAATATGTGGCTGCACTTAGACGACTGCTGCTATAAATCTTGATATGAATTTTTGAATCTACGAATGATACTTAACCGTATTACAAAATTTTTATTCACTTTCATTTATATTTATTTTAATTAAAACATCATTTGGTTCCCTTTTTGTAGAAAATTAAAGAATGTAAGCTACAGTACTGGGGTGAAATGACGTAAGTAGTTCGGGAATGCGTACCACGATGCTAGTCTGACGCGTACACTTGACAACATTTCACTACAGAAAAATTGTACTTCAAACCCTTTTTTTAAAAATTTACAATGCACCCTTATTCCTCGTAGACTATGAAGACCCTCAATAAAATAACAAATCGCTAAATGAAGTTAATAAGAGGACATGCTCCTAAAAATCAGTGTTATGTAGTGACAGGATGTTCTACCGGAGTAAGTTGAATGAAAGTAGTATTACTATACAAAAGTCAAGTTGTTTATTTATTTTATGTCTGAATGCGAGGTTCAGGCTACGAGACCCACTCTTCTACCAAATCGTGACTTAGGAGAGGGAATTGGGAAGAAAAGATGTTGAATTCCCAGGGATCACATGGTACCGAACCGATATGTGTCTGGACTAGGTGAGGGAAACCCCAACTGAAAACCTCACTTAGTTCCGCTCAGCGATATCACTGCAGGGGAAGACGCTAGCACTCGACTGCCGAAGTCGGCAATTGTAATCGTTCTTGATACAATTGTCGACAATACTCGATACGATTGTTAAACAAAACTATGTTGTTATTTTTTTCTACTAATGTGTGAAAAAGTATAAACAAGGGATAATTCGAAACTCTAATACATTTAACGTGTACTGTATTAATTATTTTATTGCAATAACCTATCTCCTGAGTAGCTTTACATTGCATGGATACACCGGTTAGCAAATTAAATTAAAAATAAATACTTCACTAATGAAGTAAACATTGAAATATACTCCTACACAATGTAAAGTATTCGTTAAATTTTTACAAACTAAAGAGGAGGTAGAGAGTGATGAAATATTAATGATATCTATACTGCATATTCCAAAATTATTTATTATGCCTCTTATCATATAAAAAACAATCCTATGATTCAATGTCAGCTTTAAAACCTGCATCGTCTTCAAATTCTCCTTCTGTGTAGGAAGGGACTAATATGGGCGGCAGCGTCCAAACATAAGATTCTGCTAACACGAGTAGATCGCCCACGTAAGAAAGATTCGGCAATCTCGCGATGCTGGCATTGGCTTCTCAACTTTCATGTGGTCTTTAGGCTCTTCCTTCATTAGTCTTCTTTTGTTGCGAGGAGACTTGACATTTCACTGTACACACTTTACCAGAGAATTGGGCAGTTCAAAAATGTAATCAACGACAAGCTTTGCACGTTCACCAGTATTTTGATTTAATAGTATTGATATGAAAAGAAGCCTTGAAGCTGGAGTTTAATACCTAATAATAATAATAGCTGTTTGCCTCTGAAACACTTATGAACTTTGTACTAGTCATTCTTATTTTCCGTGAAAATAGTCATTAGCACTCACTCGACTATTCCTATATAAAGAAACACTGAAATCACAAACTACACTGTCACCATGGAACAACATAATAAGGCGTTGCAGTGAATTAGTTAACACAATAACACAAAACACCACCACACAATCTATAGGGCATGATAATGCTTAACCGAAAATTTTAATGAAGTAATAATCGATTAATGATAAACGAAGTAATATTGATTCACTTGAGATTATGATAGCAGAACCTGTGACCAGCTTTTAAAAAGTAAATCCGAAGTTTTGTCTTTATCGGGAACATACTGGTGAAAATAGTATTGGCTTTATTGCATTACATAAGAACTCAATAATTCAACGTCTGTCAGCTGCTAATATTAATTTCTCTTTAAATGGGGTCCACCAATCGAGTAACTTAACTGGATTCTTTAAAAGAATCTTAAACAAATACATTTTCATATATGTTTTGTAAAAATATTTTGTTCATAGCAAATAGTGTTGAGCCATTACAGTCACATTACATATTGCTCAATCACTTTTTAAACAGCAATTTCTTGTACAATAACTACATCAGAATTGATCATTTAACGGCAGAAATCTGAAGAAATAAAATTGAAAAGTATGAAACCTAGAGCAAAAGAATAATCAAATAGTGACCACTATTGAAGATGATAAATATGTGGAATTGTTCTATAATTAAAAGGAAAAATACTTTAGATTGGGTTGGAAGTATGAAAAGTAAGGCAACATGTACAAGTGATACATTATTAAAAAAAACAAGGCTGAGATTTCTTTTTCTTTTTGTTGTATTTTGTAAATGGAAAATGTGTCGGCTATTGAAGCTTATCTACACGGAGCGATAGGAGGTAGGAGTTGGGTGGTAGGTAGTTGTTAGTAGGTGGGCCAATATCCTGGGTTTACCAACAACTAGACCCACCTGGAGGGTTAGTAGACGTAGTTAGTAATAGTTATAGTTGTTGATACTAGGAGGAGCTCACTAGAGGAAGGAAGGTTTGCTTTTCAGTAGTAACATCTATATGAACTGGGACATTAATGTGAAAAGCCTCATCGGGAATCGAACCCGGGATGACTTGGTGATGAGCGACAACACTACCACCTTAACCACCAGTCGGGCAAGGCTAAGTTAAAAAGCAGTTAAATTAGTTAGGGTAAAATTGATACCAATAATAGAATATTGTTAAATCAAATGACCAAAAAATAATCATTTGATTAACTCCTGGAAACATTCAATTCATAACAATGTTCCACCGTACAGGAGGCTAGGTAGTATTATAAAAATTTAATATTATGTAAACCCATAGTAACTTATGTTACATATTTACTTACATAATTGTTTTCTTAGCATCTAATCATGTAGAACGAATTTTATAAAAATCTTGTATTAAATTGACAAAATCATAAAGCCAACTAGCCAGTAACAAAACAACAACATGAAAATAAGAATGTCAGCAAAATCTCACTATTAAGAAACTTACCACATTCATATCAACATACAAATCTTTTGTGGGAACTCCAGGAACATAGGTTCTAATATGTTGATCGTTAAATGAGTTCTTTCATATTCATTCAATATTTGCATAATTTATCATCATTCTGAGAAGTATTATTGAACAGTAAGGTAAAATGTCAACTTCATCGGTGAACATGGGAATGGTAAATCATCATCACACTTTACTAATTAATATTACTTTCTCAAACATATAACTTTTCCAACAATTAATAAACGATGGGAAATACTTACCTTGCTAACATGTGTGTACAAAGTCAATGTTAGAGAAATACTAGCACTCAACTGACTTTGTATTATTATACAGTATGTTTTGACATTTCGGCTAATAATTAAGTCATTTTACTGAATTAAGTTGAATCTTGATCCATTTATCACTTAAAAAAAAGATCTTGCTAGTTGATACCCCTAAGAAGCAAACGAAGGGTACCAAAGTAACATTGCGCGGCAAGTAGCAAACAGTGTTGCCACTATTAGCCACCCGAATTTTAAATAAAGCCGAACAGATCGCGTAACTCTGCTAAATACCAGTGATCACATCTATCTATCTATCTATCTATCTATCTATCTATCTATCTATCTATCTATCTATCTATCTATCTATATATATATATATATATATATATATATATATATATATATATATATATATATATATATAAAAATATATATATAAATATATATATATAAATATATATATA
>NNCF01127291.1:792360-877733 GCA_002313205.1 Laupala kohalensis
TATATATATATATTTATATATATATATTTATATATATATATTTATATATATATATTTATATTTCGAAGTCTCGTACAGTAAAAAAGTCTAATTCATTTGATACAGTGTAATATATCAAGTGAAATGAATCAAACATGTAGATCGTGTTGGGTTGGTCATTCCTCTTTGATAACCCGCTAAAATTGAAAACATCCGCTTAATCAATTCACCTCTCATACATTCTATTGCATGAACAAGTACTTATTGTAACACACTGAATATTATGATACTAGTCCCAGTAATGAAAGGAGAAGGAAAGTACAAATATTAAGAGAGCAATGACAATGACCTGTTCACATTTAAAGCATTTTACGAAAAACAATATTCTATTCAAAGAACCATGAGGAAACCAAGTCCTATATTTATGATACAATAAGCAAATAACAGTACATTAAAGAATAATTTTCAGTCTAGTTATTTGCAATGTATAGGTTTGTTATAAATAATGTGTTAATAACAGTAATTTTAGAATATAAAAACTAAGAACATTCTGAATGGTTCCTTTTAATATAAAATGACAGTAATTTTATTTATTTATTGGAAGTTTCATTGAAAAATAAGAGAAAGGAAAATAAGTAAAACCATTCCATTTCAATTATCAGCAAAGATAAACAAGTAAAAATATAGTAAATAAAGGACAAAGAATTTTAATAATCAAACACTTCGAAAGAAGGAAATATGTCAATTATTGTTGTTTTTTTTAATAACTGCAACGGGGTGATCTGTATCAATCTGTAGCGTGCGAGACTGAACACGGAGAAAACTTGAGGGAAAGAAATAAAATTAGAATTTTATTGTTAACTTTAAATACCAATATTTTCACCACAATTACATACACAACAAGGCTGTATAAAATACGCCATCCCCATTCCAATTACAATAAAGTTGAAGGTTGAGATTCACGTACCTTTTATTATTTCATTGTATTACAAGTTATAAGAAAAAATAGCACAATATGATAGATTCAAGACTGGCAATTTAAGATATTTGATTTACCATCAAAACATTTATAACAAATATGTTTGTCAAACAACGATACATAAGAAAAGTCACTATAAAATTCCCAAACGTATTAAAATCATTCAGAATACAAATTTTACCAAAATTTTAAATAATTAAATATAAAATGTCGTCGCAATATTCCTCCTGCAATCACAGAAGAAAACCTACTGTTTTCCACACTCATAAAAATACCCAACTAATTTAATAGTATCCTGAAGGAAAGATTGTTGAAATAATATTATCAAAAGTAAATAAGCAAAACAAAGCAAAATACTTAAGTAATCAATATTAATATCAAAGAATAGTATTTATTCAAAATACACACGATGTAGTTCTACTTTTAATTTTTAGAAAATAGGTTGAGGTTCACCCGTAAAATTATAATTTATATAAACATTTTATTATGGTGTCTTATGAGCTAATCTGGTGCATCTTCTTATCTGGCACTACAGCCCTTTGTGGACTTTGGCCTTCGCGGAGGGTAGTGCTCGCGCGATTTCTTGACCCCGGCACGAGAAGGAGAAGATGTGGTCAGCATCTCGTTCCAACCGGTTCGACCCCAGGATAGATCCTGGTACTCATTTTATAGCAGGCTGAGTAGGCCTGGGAGCCAGTCTGGACGTTGAGGCGTGATGAAAATCCCCACCTCACCGGGGATCGATTCCCGGCCATCCGGCCAGCAACTCCAGTGCTCTATCCACTGAGCCACGCTGACTCCAATCTGGTGCATCTAAAACTTAAAAAAATTGTAAGCCTCTCCGCCATATATGGTAACGACATTAATTTGTTAGGTTTGCATAAAACTGTGATGGTTGCAGACAGGCAAGTGATCACTAGTCAGACCAAATTACTGGTTTACGATGGATAGAACAGTATCCAGTAGTTCTCATTTTATGATTTGTGTCCACACCTTACAGAAATTCAATGATAATGAAGTTCTTGGAGTTAAATTCTTATTATACTAAATACATATATTCAATTCAGTGATACAACAATGAAATAAGAGTTCACCACGTATACCTTGTCCAACAAGGAACTTGTTCAACACCTGAATGGACATAAATTAAATTTCCAAAATTATACAAGATATTGTACCTAAGGTGCATTAAAAGATTTTTGCCGAGAAGTGGTCTTCATAAATCATTGTCAGATAAAGATTTTGAATTTCTACCTGTATGAATTTTTAATCCACACATTGTTATCCACATATGATTAATGCAATTACTTCTTGAGAATATTAAAACACTTCATCGCTGAAGCACGGTTTCCGAGACTACTTGAAACAGTCATGTTTTTAATGTTTCCATTTTGTTATACCTTTTTGAACTGTTTCTTAATAGTTTCATCATGTACAAAGTTGTGATGAAGACATAATCTGTAAATTTGAAGGAAGAAAACTGTACAAAAGTCCTGAGGCAGGTCACACCAAAGGCGAACCACGCTGTTATTAATAAACCAAAGGATTGAGTCCAGTGACAGATATTTTGTGTCTTGAACTTACTAACCACAAGGCAAAGAAATAACCACCTAAAATTGCAACTGTATTTTGATCAATTTTCACAAATAATTTTTGAAACATGTTATTCATACAGTCTTACTTCAATTCAGACACAAAAACAATTAAATTATATAAACCTAAATTACATAACTTTTCAATTTCACTACAATTGTTTTTTTGTTTTTTTCTCTGAATGAAGGTATTATTCAGAGAAAGTCAAAGAAGTTAACTTGTCGAGAACATGTTACTACAAATAGCCACAGAGAGGAACGCAAATAACAATATCAACTTTTCTGACACGCATGTAACCAAAGAAACTGAGCGAACAGAACACCGACTCAAAGTTAATCTACAACGAAGAACACATCTTAAGTATTTTGCAGCCAAATCAACAATCCACAATCTTCATTAAGTATCAAGTTGTCAATGACTTGTGACACACACAGCATAAAGAACCTAAAAAAGGAAATTGTTGCAAATCACTGCACATATCACTGGTTAGTCTGTGGCACATATCCAATTATCCAGAACACAATGTACTCGAAGTAAAAAATAAAGATGAGAATATTAACGAACACCACTTCATCAAGACCTGAGTCAGTCGTTTCACCCGAATCCTGAAACTAGACTAACACTGTATATTTTAAAATGACACTTAATGAAACTTTGCTACATGTACATAAAAATAATGTATAATATCTTGTGTTTGAACAGCGAACCTTGTGTTACAAAATGATTACTTCGAAAATAACTAATGTTCACTAGTCCATAGCGTTGTCGTGTAACCTTATACTGTAATCGTTTCATGACATGCACAACTTATATACACCTAAATGAAACTTGCATTATGCGCTAAATACTTATTTTCAAACTCCAATTCTCTACGTTGCGCGAAAGCTTTTAAAACGCATCGAAATTATACGAAGTGGCTATACCATGGAACGAAAGGTGGCGTGTAAACAAGTGATATTATTCATGGAGTTTCTATATTTTAACAGTGACTTTATAGCTCATAGAACACAAAGGAATTATGCGTGAAGGTTCCTTGATTAATGAAGTAATAAAGTGATAAAATCAAAATTAAATATGGGAATAATCCTACATTTAAATTACTTTATTGCGCAAATACTGATGAATTAACGTAATTTCGGCAGGTAATGTGTTTATATATATGAACATCTCCAGAAGTTATGTTATATTTTAGTACCAGGCCGGGGATTCTTGTTATTACTGTTGACAATTATTGCAAGTTGCTAAATGTCAGTACATACGACGATTATGAAGAAAAGCGGAAAAAGAAAAATATTCTTATCCTGGTAAAACGATGCGAAATAAAAATTTACATTTAAACCAGAAATTGAAATAAAAAATATAATAATTAATTATAATATATTTTCGAAATCCGAGATTTTCAACTACAATCACTATCGTTAAAAATAAGTTCAAAAATTGCGACCATCCGTTGATATTGTAGAATCGTTCATGAGGTCATCAATTCCACCTTCGAACATTTCTTCCTCCAAATTCAGGAATACATCTTTCATTTTTCTTCTTCTCAAGTTGGCAACCCTCGTACACGAGTCTGTTCCCGCGCATGCATGGATAAGCAAGCGGGATGCGTGGATGTGGAAAGAGATTTACGGCGTTCCCTGTGCTCCGGATGAAAGAGTGAGTGAAGGAGTGTGGAGGCTGCGTTGGGAGAAGAGCATATGGAAAGAGTCGTGGGAGGAGGAGCGAGAGAAGACCTTTCCACTGACGCTGAGAGCTTTCCACTGAGGCTCGCCATCCTCGAGTGAATGGGTGGGTGGATTCTCTATTGTGGCAGCTTTTATTTTTGCAAACCGCTCTTGTCGAGGTTCGTAGGACGACTTCCAATTCGATAGCGGACGTCACAGTCACGGGAGCACATTCTTCGAGAAGATTTCGGTGTGAGGGTTGATGGTGGTGAAAGGGGAATATAGACAAGGATGTGGAGGAGTGATGAGACGAGGAGAAAATTATCGATATTTTAGGAACTCCACAAGTGGAGTAGATTTGTGGCTTTTAATTACAGTAGATGTTTGTTTTCGAATTTAAAAAAAAACAATTATCAAACAATAT
Source organism: Laupala kohalensis (assembly GCA_002313205.1). Classification (NCBI taxonomy): domain Eukaryota; kingdom Metazoa; phylum Arthropoda; class Insecta; order Orthoptera; family Trigonidiidae; genus Laupala; species Laupala kohalensis. Next base: position 797,000 of record NNCF01127291.1, read on the forward strand.
TTGTTTGCGTAATTTACAAAATGTGTGCAAAATACGAGTAAATTTTGTACTTTGTCTATAAAGTACCTAGAGTAATGATGCTCATCGTTTTCTTAATCAATGAGTATAATACATAATTCAATAATTTATTGTTCAAAATATATTAAACAACATATTTAGAATTATAAAAGAATTCTGTATAACCGCATGAAAGACCTCACTGTTATCTTTATATTTTTCCAGTTTTTTTTAATGTTTCGCTCGTTTTGTAGGATTCTACATAAAATAACTTCTTATGTAAACACTTATTATTATGTTATATAATTATCACGTAAAATAATATAAAATCATACGATTTAATACGGAAGAAAAAATTGATATGTTTCAAAACAGTTCATTAGTTAATCTCTGAAATAAATTTGTTTGCAGAATCCACATGAAAGAATGTTTGTGCTCAGTGAAGCTGACTAGAACAAAGGAGAAAAGAAAACTTTGAAGTAGGAACTCCCCGTAATAACCAGGTAAAGTGTATACAAAGTCTCGTAAAAGTGAATGTTGCGTGAATGAAGTAGTCACGCGCTGTTGGTATGGAAAATGAAAGTACACTCAAGTATCACGACCCCGGGAAATGTTAAACGTATCATAACACACGCCACATTCGCTCAGGAATTCATGCGAGTGAATAGATAACGGATTATTACTAGAACTTGTGATATAATAGATGAAACTTTCATAATTTCATTAAGCGAAACCGTAATCGCATAGAGCGTGCCTTTTTTTACAATGGCACCTAATTTCTTTCATGACGCATTGGTGGCCGCTTATTCAAAACATACCTTTGTTTATCACTCACTTGAGACTGAATAAACAGTTTTAAACATTTTAATTCATTGATAATATTATTACAGTATTTCTGCGTGCAACAGTACAAAAAGATCCTTAAAAATATATCTGGTAGTTTTTGGCAATGTTTGTGAATTGAAAATTAATAACTTTGCATAAAGAAGCTTGAATTGTTAAATGTTGTTGTCACAAACACAACAGTAATAATACACAGAATAAGATTTTATTGTAGACACTTTTAGTTTTGTTTAAAAATATGACTAAGTCGGAGTATCAGTAAAAACCGTAAAAATGTCAAATTTTCTTTCAAACAGTAGATTTCTTAAAATTATTTTTCATTTATAAAACCGACTTCACTACAAATTCGTTGGCATTAACTGTTTATTTCTGCAAATTCGTGCCCTCCACACACAGAACTTAGAAGTCAGTACTGTGAAATAAAAAAATCCGACGATAGGAAATTTTCAATGTTATTTTGTTGTTTAAATTTCAGATGTTAACTCAATTCTTCCATTATCCACAAATATAAAATGTCAAGTGTACGCAAAGCTTATTATAAACATATCATAACGCCGTTTACACGAAATAGCATTGCACGCAGGAATCGATATAGGAAGCGTTAGTGTTCGGCTGTAGAACGGAAGGGTATTTGTGAGACGGAAATACACCTTCACTTGTTTTCCGACCTCTCAAAGAAGACGGGGAATTCATGAATAGAAATTATAAAAGCCTAACGTGAGCGCAAGCATTACACAAGTTGAAGTGAGTGGTGTATAAGCAGCGAAGCCTCCACCCGCTTCCCTTTCGCCACAGTCCTGTGAAGATAAATGTCTGTGACTGTTGAAGAAAAAGGGCGGGGAGGGGAAGTACCGGGGCGGAAACGCGCGGACGCCTCCGCTGCTGCGGTCGGAAGAGTTGCGCCACAACCCTACTATCGACCCAACTACGACCAACGGCCAAAGAGATGGTTGGGACAACGCTCGCGCGGGTTGGACTTGGATGGAGTAATGAGGTGACTGTAAAGCCTAAACTCTAACTAATTTTGGATATTTGAAGAAAAGAAAACGGACTCTTAGAATCAAATTGTTCTCATTATGGACAACATTATGGAAAATGACTTTAATTTGTACAAATTTGCACACTCCAAAAATTCATAAGTTCAAAATTAATTGTGACAACAACAATGATTGCACTGAGGGAGGTAAAAATGATAGTGTTCATGATGATATACAACGATTTTTCGTCAAAATAAAAAGAGAATCTATGGTTCACAATATCAAAATGCGATAACCGTCTCCAACTACCTAGAACATAGAAAAATAGTGTTCAAATAACTCCTAATGTGAAATTACGACAGTTTTACCAGACAGAAACCATAATCAACAGGGGAATGACCAAAATTCACGACAACTGGGACGGGAACGGAAAATCTGAAACACATTTCCAAAGAAAGAATTAGAATCAAACGACCAACAAAGGAAAGTACGAAAACACAGTCACCATCGCATGAAACACTACGGACACATGCGGAATGAACGATTTCAGCATTACCAAGAAAATTTTCAATGTAATCAGTACGAGCATACTGAAGATCAAGTGAATGAAAGAAACACAAGGCTACCTGGAATACTTCAAATGTTGAAATAGCATATCGAGGATAGAGAAATAAAATCAGGGATCTAGAAATTGAACAAGAATAAAAATAAAAAGCAACAGAACGAAAGAATAATTGCAAGGTAATACTCACTTGTAGACCATAGTGAGTTCATGAAGAGTTTTCAGGAAGCAATAATAAAAGAAAAAGTAAAAACAATTATGGTATACAAGTTCTGGCACTATGTTTTATTTTACATATTGCATAGGACTAATATTATGGAATGTATGTTATCTTCAGTGTTATTCATGAGTAGAAGTCATAGTAAATGAGATACAAAGAAATACAAATTGAAAGTTAAAGAAAATTAATTCAGGGTGCATTGTGAAAAAGATATAAATGAAATACAACCGCAATTTTTATTAAATCATTAAAGAATGGTAAAATAAAATTTCAGACTCAGTAATTTTATCGAGTTACTTAAAATTAAATAAATAACGCGTGTGTTTTAAAAGTTTTTCAAATGGTAAAAGCTGTTTGCTATGGAGATCGTCTGCTTTTTATTTGATGCTTTGAAGCTGTCCATTGCATCACTTTGTGAAGCGTGAACAGCTCATGAAGTCATGAATCATATATCATGAAGTCAGAACATGATTTTTCAGATAACTGTAATATCTGATTTTCAGCGAATAATACCTAATTGCCTCCAATATTAATTGAAAAAAGATTATTCGGTCACACGAACAGAAAAGTATGATTTCCTGAAATTAAAATTTTGAAGGTCAAAATCCCTGTAAACATATTAGTATATGAAAATTAAAAATGATTTATAGGGTATTTTGTTATAACGTTGCGTCATGTTACAGGGTAAACAAAAGTTACAAATAAAAAAGACATGAAATTCCAGAACGCCCTCCTTGGAGCACCAAATACATATATTTTTACCATTTGAAAGAGTATTGGAGAAAATATACACGGTAAACATTTCACTTTTTATTGAACGGATAAGTTAATTGAGGGGTTGAGATAAGAAAATATGAGAAGAGGTTTGAAAGAGACGTTTGATTTCTGAATTTTGTTCCTAGAGATACCTAATAAGTACCTTACTAAACATTACAAAAATTACGTTATTTTTCTTGCAAGGTAATAAACCTTATCTTGCAACCAATTTTTCGATTTACCTCGCAAAATAGTGATAAAGTAAAGAGAAAAGTGAAGAGAACTTTTCCCTCTTTCCGAAAAACTATCAGAAGCGAACTATCTATTTAACTCATCAAAACTATCAGAAGCAATAACGTGAATGGTCTTGGAAGTACATGAAGAGGTGATGGGGCATTGAATAAATGATGTTGTCAATTTCATTGTCAATTGATGTCAAATTGATGTTGGACCATTTACAATTGTCAAATTCTTTTCATGCATAGGAACCAATGATATAGGAACAGTTGACTATTGAAAATATCTGGAAAGTAATGCAATATTACAAATACATCGCCGCTCAAACATACTTCACTGTATAAAATTAATGTTTTCGAATTATTGAAATTTTAGAGATAGGAAAGCCTGTACTGGAAGGGAAAGGCGTGTCCAGAAATCGGGGTTGTATTGCCAACGGTTGTCAATTTCAATATTGTCAATTTCGGTTTAATAGTTTGTGTTGGTGGCTCATACACACGTACATTCATACCTCTTCTATCCCCAGAGTCGCTTACGATTGGAGTGATTTGAAGTGAATGTCATAAAAGAAGTTACGAACCTATGACCAAACTATGATGTAAGTGCGAATACGTTTTGTACGCTCTTCAGCAGCAAGGAACCATCGTCTCAATTCCTATCAAAGTTTCGAAATAAAAAAATGTGGTTGGGATGGGCTACAAAGAAAATTTATAAATTTATTGTCAAAAAACAGTACAAACTGCGTATGACCACGTAGAGGGAAAAAACTAATTTAAAAAACTTAAAAATTATTTAAAAAATTATTTAAAAAATATTAATTTAAAAAATTAATTTAAAAAACAAAAAAACAAAGAGGTTTCTGAACTTTTCCCGTTAAATATAGATAAGAAATAGGATTTTGACTGGCAAAATCATGACAGATGAAAAGCATGTATTAAAATGTGTTTTAATTTATTAATAATTGGCATTGCCGTACTGGTGCACGGAAGAAGAACTCTGCGCAGTCTCCCACTCTGCGCAGATTGGAATACATCGAAGCTAATACGAGGAAGAGGGTAGAAAGGGACGTAAGGATGAGAGGGTAGGAGGGGGTGATCGAGGGAGAGAAGCAAGCGTTGGTCTCCTAATGGGCGATCACGCCGCCTGTTAGCGCGACCACCGGAAGTCCGTTTTCTTCCCTCCCTCTCCACTCCTCCCCTCAATGTCACTCGGAGTCGTGTTTCTGGTTGGGGACGCGAACACTTCCGCCCTTTCAAAGAAGCGAGCCAAGGGCTGAGTCATGGAGTCGTCTCCCACCCTCACGAAGGGCTAGCAAGATACCCTCGAGCAATCGGTGGAGATCACTTCTCGTGGTATCAGCCACGGAACTTACACATTTCTTCGTGTATGCTTAGACTGCCGCAGCTTAAGTAAATCAATATTGCGCTGCCCGCGCGATTAGTCGAAGGTTGTTTGAAAAAAAGTAGCAGCTACTGAAACACGCCTCGCCAAATCAGGAATACTAAAATGAACTCAAACCTTACGTTCTATAGCACTTGAATTTCATCATTGCATTGAATTATATCTTTATTTTTTTGTTTTCGTGTTTTCTTTTCAATATATTTTTGCAAATAGTTCTACAAATATCCAATGTTTGTATAACTGCTATTTGCCATTTCACAAACACATTGGCTATTACCCAGTCAATTAATTCATCATTTAGACAACTAACTTATCTCCTATATATTAAACTTTACTATTTATTTATCCTTCTGCTGAGGAGTTGCACTTTAATTATATAACAGAAGGTCCTTTAGTTGCGTTATCTCTTAATGGCGAAGGTAGTATCTCGTAGAGCGTAGATCTTGCAAAGGTGTTCAAAGCTCGCACACATCATCACCAAATTTTTCCATGTAATTTAGTTTATATCTTTAGATGAGAAGATCATTCTTCATAAAATCGGAATTAAAAAGTGGAAACATTTTTCTACTTTCGAAAACAGGATTTATCTTTTACCCGAAAAATATATAAAATTCCCTACACAGTGAAGAAATGAATCTGACAAAAAAATTCTGTAATTTGTTCAATTTGTTGGTGAAATAACTGAGAGAATCAAAATACGAAACAATGTAAACGAAAAGAAACAAAAAACCTGGCGAACTATTTTCAATCAACTCTATCGTTTCGAAATGTTCGAGGAAAGAAAAGATAGATTTCCGCATCCGATATTTCTCCTCTCGCGTTGAACAAATGCCAGACGATAGAGAGAAATATCGGTTGGTTAACGTAAGTTATTTTACAAGTTAGCAGAATTTAGAGCGTTCTGTATTCATTGGTGCACAATTTATTCTGACAACGTATTGAGTTAGAAGAATCTTTATATTGAGCAAATAACTATAATCAAATTGACCTACAAATATTTTAGATTAATCTAGGCTGCATACGAAAACTTAGTTCACAGTCAGGGTTCGAATTAAGTGGGAAGCAAGGAAATTACCCCTTTCTGACCTTTTCCCCCATTTCTACATCTTATGTTTATTACCAACCAGGAAAAAATATTTCCACCTCTCGTGATTGCCAAACATAATTGCCAAAGTTAATCATTAATTTCAACTAGTATGCGAACAATGTTTCATGCAATTTATTATTATATGAAGGCACTCTAGAAGTATTTATAATAAGAAAAATAAATTAAACATGTTGAAGAAGTTTATAATAGGACAATAAATGTAGTTTATTTAGTATACCAGAATTAAATGCAAAAAGAGATCATATTAAATGCCCCCTTTCCGAGTACAAAGCTGTCTTCACAATTTCATTATGTACTGTATTGAAGTATGAAAAGACAGGCTTCAAAAGTTCCCCCACCCCACTACATTTTCTTTAATTCTAATATTGTTCTCACAAGATACAATGAGAGACCAGGAGACAAGAAGTCTATCATTTTCAATCATTTCCATCATTTCACTATTGATTGAAACCTTTGACATTCACTGCTGTTTTTGTCACACAAATTCAATATTTTGAGAGATTTCAAATCGCTCTGCTCATGTCGATATTTAATTTTCACCCACACGGTTGACAGCTGAGGACATGCAGTCTTTTCTGTAATGAATATTCTATGCATTTTCATGTAGTAAATCGAGAACGCATCCTCAATGAACGTGTTAAAGAACATATTATCCAAGTGACATATAGTAATACCATTAAAGCACGAAATACAAATTGTGAAATAGTGAAACACAAATTGTAAATAATTGTGAAATACAAAGTACAACAATTTTTCAATAATTTAAATGAGGGATTTGATTACTTTTAATGAATGAATTTACGTTAAATACGAGGTTACCACAGTTTTTTCACGTCTGCGCGAAAATTAAAACTCTCATTCGCGTTCCTCAAATTTTAAGACAGTCTAAAAAAATTATTTTTTTAAAACTACCTCTTTTATGAGAAAATACGGTAATTTGTTTATCGATATACTATACTTAGGTGCTATAAAATGAGATAAAAATGATAAATAACCTTTTCTGCAAAACTTATAACACATGACTTAATTCAGTTATTTTAAAACCATGAAATATGTTCAGATTCTCTCGAGGAGCAGAATTTTTTATTTTTTTTACTTGAAAATAAATCTCAGGAACGTTGTTGTTGGTCCCATAAATAATACTCCAATGAACGGTTTTTGCACTTTGGACAATCCGAACATCATCCAAAAACTAAAGGTTGAGGTTAATTCTTTATATCTATAATCAATATTTTAGACATCATCTCTTTTTACAGGTTTTTTAAAATAATATTTTTAAATTTGACATAATAATAATATTTATTAACTGCAAATGGGCAGATCTTACCTGGTGGCAGAATGTTAGAAAATATAATACAAAAATACATATCACAGAGAACTGAAATTTAAAAAATTGTTAAAAAATCATTAAACTGTATGTTTCAAGTAATGAGAAAGTATTAAATATACAAACTTACCCTGTAACATCTAAAAATTTGATAAAAATCTATTGTACATTTTATTGCACTGATGACCGAAACACTCTATTTACCCCTTTCGTGCACCTCACTTCACATTTCCCATCCCTCCTTTTCTTAATCACGCATTTCCCTTGTATATCTTCAGTTCACTACCCACTATCACTCCACTAACTTCCCATCGACACTAACGTACCCATTCTTCCACAACTTACCTATTGCTTTTTATTTGTCTGCTTTTTATTTTCTTAAAGCGTTTTAGAATTTAAGAGAGGTTGCTGAGCCCGATAGCTCTCACGCGACATCCGCAGGCAAATGGTTCCAGCCTCTGATTGATCTATTGAGAAACTGGTATTTTCCTACATCTGGGTTTTGTTTCCTTTAGCGAATTTTACAAAAGTAATCTTCTCTACCCAATCTAGTCGGTTTTTCTAAACACTCTTAAACATACCACCACGCTGGTTCGTTTTAAAGTGTTCTGAACTGACATTCCAGTCGCACTCTTTTTCTACGAATTTGGAGAGGTACGAATTACTTCAGTTATTACTAATGTACTAATTGACTACGAAAATTTAAATTTGAGGCTAAATATTTTCATGTGCTTTCAATAAGTAGATCATTTTGCGTAAATTCATATTATAATTCTCTACGAAAGCTATTAATTTCATATACATAAAATATCTCTAACACAATACTCACAGAAAGGATTAGTTACTGTATACCCTTCAAAGTCAATTGCAAGTTACTTTTTTTAAAGAACATTTTATAACGAACAAAAATGTTTTCAAAACAAATAGACTGGTGTTTGATTACATATACTATGTTTTATTTTGTTTATTTTCAAAACAAGTATGAATCTATTCCATGAACATTACAAGCTTTTATTTCACCTGCTTCGTTCGATTACGATGAGATGTCAATTGTCTTTAATTCTACTTTAAAATTATATTTAAAAAACTTAAAAAAAGGTTTTCAAAATTTTATTTAATAACTCATATTTTAAAAATATCTATGTTTATGTATCGTCTAAACACTTGCACCTATGATGTGTGACCAAGGATGGAACGTTTATGTAGTTTTTTTTTTTTAATTTTACGGAAAATTACTTTCTAGTTTTTAGTACAATACTTTTTGTATAAAGGTTTGTTTTCAAAAAGGATTTTTACGTTTATTTTATTTTTGATTTTACGATTTGAATTTCCTCTTATGTACATTATACGTGTAAAGCGGATTTAGAAAGATTAATTTTTAACAACCGTTTACGTAAACTCATTCTGAACCTTCAGAACTAGTTGTATCGTGAAGTGAATAAATATTATAAGTGAACTCGTCATGCAGTTGTCGTTTTTTATTCTTATACGATGTGTAAGCTCTGTCAATTCGTGGTTTCACTCAATTTCCTTAAAGACATTTTGCAATCCTTTACAAAAGTTTAAGGGCACATGGATAGTGTTTTTTCCATTCCTCCAAAATTGATTATCGTACGAAATATTTTACTTTGAAACCTCCTTAACATAAAGGATAGGAAAAATCCTGTAATTACCAATTACATTCAACTTGAATAACTTGTCGAAAGTGCAGGGAGAAACTTCATATGACCACGTGAAAAAGAAAAAGTAATTGTAAATATGTATTTCTCTAGATAGGCAAAATAACTTGATGGATAATTGTGTTGCTGAAATTTCGCAAAATTTGAAAGAACAACCTGCCTAATTCTCAAATGAATGCAGGGTGCAAAGTCATTTGTTTGTTGCTGCCGTGGAGAAAAGGATGCTTTCGGCGACAGCCGTTCATGGATTTCACTAGGCAACCCGCAAATCACGCGAGACCAACGGGACGCGGGCGCAGGCGACTTTCACTCGCTGCGACACCAAACTTGCTGTCGGGAGCTGACTTGAAGTCTCACGGCTGAGGGACATTGCAGTCACTTATATTGCACGATTATATTTCAATCAATATATTGGTGCTATTCTATTAACAATTTTTTTCTCTTATTTTCTCCATTGTTTCCGTTCTTTGAATTTTCAGTTCGGCATAATTTGTCTACATTCGTTTTCTTTTTCGTTATCATGTGTACGTTTCTATTCATTTTTAAGTAGTCAAGAGAACTGAAGTTAATCAACAGTAGTAACTTATCAATTTATACTAAGTGTTATATATTTATAAGTATTTAATTATTGGTTAATTATTTAATTATGTAATAATGTTTATAATTTTGTACCATGGTTGGAAACGGGAAAGAGTCTACGTTCGTCGTACAAAATATAGTCTTCTCTTGAATAGAAAATGAATGACTACAAAAACAAACATTTATCTCATTTCATTCTTCGTTGTCCTGTTGGAAGCATACATTTTTATACTCGCGGGGACTTAAAAAATTAAATGAAATCTATCATTTTGAAAACAACGTTTAACATTATATAGAGAAGTTTGTAATACTAACTAAATAAATAAAACTAATGTTTTGTACGATAATATGGACGTTTAATTTGATTTCGGTCGTCTTTCAACATTTTTAAATACAATAATCGACTGATTTAATCGATTGATGAAATTAAATACACCAACGAATCGATTTTGTTGTGAGCCAAGTTTTTGGTAACGCCGGTTAATCGGTATTAACATAGTTTTAAATACTAGCTTCCGACCCAGATAATTACCACCATGTACATAAGCTAAAAATAGCAATCTACAATCCTGTTCCTTCTGTTTCAGCCATGGTTGATCTTGCGCCTTTTTTTTTCACACTTATCCATTGGGAACGCTGACTCTCGGTAGCAAACCGCCCGTCGTTGCCACTTTCGCGAGAATTTAGGATGAAATGCTTACAAAAGATGAGAACCCAAGAGATAGTGACACGGTTTGTGTACAAAACATCATATACTACCATGTAAAATATCAAAACTCAAGCTTGTTTTTCATCGAGGGGCGGACTGGAAAAAACCCCGAACGAAATGTGAATAAAAAATAATCAAGAAAAGGATGATTCCAAACACCGCAATATCAAAACAGCAAGAAATTAACAATTAATGTTCAGTTGTTAATCAAAATTCAAAAATCATTCAGTTATCATAAAAAAATTCGAAGTATCCAATTAAATATTACTTGTTTGTTACTTGAACTTGCAATGAGTTTAAAAAGATCCACTGCTCAGTATCTATATGCTTAGTGAAATACCTAAGTCCCCACTTCTCCTATATTATATGGAGTCTCCGTCGGTAACATAGTTCATCCTTACAATGTCCTCAGAAAACATGTAACCTGACGCGGTGTTTCTCCTTCTTTCCTTCATCTAAGACACGGAGCGAATTTTAAAGCGTACTTCAACAAATATGAAGACTGACACAATATGTGAGGCAATAAAGTTTTGAATGTACGTGGACTCGAAATTAGTTTCCAAGCTCTTGTCTCTTATACANCCTGAATGAAGCTATTTGTAGGAAATTGAAATATTCAGTTTGATTCTTCGAGAATTCTCGGAAAATTGAGAAGAAATGGCATTTAATATTTTTCTGGTAAAAATAGTCACGAAAAAGGTTCATGTCATATAAGCTTGTCGAAACACACAAACCAACCCTTCTTTTTCTGTAATTTAATATTTCAGTTGTATTTCGTTCGAGATGCTTAGTGTAGAAGCAGACCAACCTACATGACACAACTTTAATGTTGCTTATTTATAAAATATCTTTCAAAAGTCATACTCCTTCGCTTTTGTTCTATCTCAGAATTTCACCGCATATCTGTATCAAAGCAACTTGGGATAACATGTAGATTCTTTAACATATTACAATGATTCCCCACAAGACATGATTCAAAAACTCTGTGGCAAATCAAATGGAAAATTCACCACCATTCAAAAGAAGAAGGTAAAATATATCAACGTCCAACTTATTAAAAATAAAAATATATTAGTCATTTGTGGATCATAAATAAGAGTTCGTATACATATTTTTGATGTAATTGTGATTTTTCCCGTTATAATAGTTACTTTTATTTCAAATATTTATTGTGAGAATTCTTGGGGTAATTGGATTCCTAGAAACGGAGGGGGATATGCCAGTATGTGGGAGGTACGCTGGAAGGAATAGTTCCAAAAGTGTAACTTCAAATAGCAGCTCTCTTTATTTCTTTTTTGAAATGACACATATCGATCTTCATGATGAGAAATGTACTTTCGCCACAAAAAATACCATGAAAACATTTTGAGATATTTTAAAATAAAGGGTTTATTCCGTGCTCACATCTAAGACCACTGCATACATTAGCACTCGATATTCATTTCTTGCACTTAGAAGTACCAAATGGCATGGAAATAGGTTTCAGTCGTCCATATTGCAATAGTAGCGATAGATTTACTCACAACGATTCAGATCGTAAGAAGTGGAGCACAATACATAGTTATTCCTCATAGAACCAGTGAGAAGGTTTGCGTCAAGATAATACGTTTTTATGTTCAGGATACAAAAAGATCTGAAATTTCTAGAGTTCGATTTTAGTACACATTTTAAAATGTATCAACAAATTTGTAGTATTAATTCAGAGGCTTACTTCTCACTGATCTCAGAGTCTCATTTATGACCCGTCATTTATCAAATGCGTTCGCGTATATTGATATATTTATGTACATTTCATTTATATTAGCTTTTTATTAAATTAATTGGAGCGCAAATGAATTATTTCCTCCTACTCAATGCTTCAATTTCTATTAAAATCATATCACTGACCAGTAATATGGACTATATTTCTCGCTATTGGTTTTTTTAGCCATAACACAAAGCGATTTGTCTTTGGTGTTAATTCATCGTCAGTAATATTCTTATTTCAAGAAATGTGAAAAAAATAATTTTTCATATTTTTTATTTGTAATTTTGTAAATACTCAATTACGTTTCTGTCGAGTGGAATATTGGTGTATGAAGCTTTAAAAGGTTCATTCTTAATTCTACATGGTATATTATGCTAATAGATTTGCATTTTGTTGAAACTACAATATTAATAGAATTGATATTTCAAACGCAGTTGTTAGCTCATATTTCCTGTTTCAGTTAACAGTATGATTACAACTGTACGTAACATTCGTTCTCTAAAATGTGATTCTTAGTAACATGAATTGCTGATTCTTATGTGGGTTCAAAATTTTTGTGTACTTATTTTAGACATTCTGCAACAGTTTTGAGACGAGAGCTCGATATAATTCTTTAATAAAGTTCTTTTAAATTAATTGCATATGTAATTTTTACTTTAAGCACAGTAAAATACGATGTGAGAAAGATATATTTTTCATGAACCGTTGGACTGTCAAGGTAATGTCACAATAAATCATTTAAAACTAACGTTAAGCTATCTATTTGTGATATTCTTCAGCATTGCTCACAGCAAGACAATGGAGAGATGGTCAAAACGTAAGTTATTGATGATTCGACTGAAACATCCCAGTATCTTGTGACACAAGAAACGGAAGTTTCCGCGGCCGTATTTTCATTACTTACTTCCGATTCTTGTCTTTCGGTGATGATGCGTACTGTGAACTAAAAATCCACAATATACACATTTTTTCTGTACTCACTTTTGGCAGAATTCTGAGGTCCCATCCTGACCCGGTTTTTTCTCCGGTTTCTTATGGGTAGAGGTGGATTTTATACACACTCTTGCCAAGGGGGACGGTCTTATTAATACCATTGTAATAATTAATCTGGAATTTTCAGTTATTTTAGGTGTAAGGATTTATAAACAATATTTTACGAATAATCTTTAGTTTGATAATAATACGTACTTGTGGTATTACTTTTTGTATTTTATTAAAGACGAATTTTTTGGCATTCTCTTGGTATAACACGTTTCTAACTATTTTTATTTTTATCTTAGGAGTGTGCTGAAATGTAAAATTCTCCTCTGCCTCAGGACCTTTGATCGGAATTCATGGGACGCTCCCTTGGTTGCTCCAGAGTGTAAATTAGTTTATTGCCCTCTGTGGTTATACGCAGTTATAAACTACTTTTTGACAATAAATTAAAACTTTATTCGTCCTATCCGAAATCTTATCATCATAGTTTGATCTATCCCTGATGTAGTAGTTAGCTCGCTCACTTTTTCTGAGGACGCCTGTTCAAAACCTTGTTCCTATACTATTGGAATTTTGGAAATTTCGACTTTTGCAGATTCCCTTGGATACTCTCCTCCTGCCAATCTCCAAAACATAATCTCATCAATCAATATCATCTCCCATCACCATTCAAATGAAACCTCCAAACGCATTTTTGGGGAATGCACTGTGAAATATTGCCATTGTGTAATTACAGACGCACGAGAAAACACACCCGTTAAAAATATATGAAAAGGTCGCTTAGTCTCAATCTTAGACTAACAAATTAACTACGCTAATGAGATTTAATTTTCCACGAAAGTTTCGTAATTTAAAAGAAAATATTATCCAAGCTTTATATTGTTTATAATGAGGGAAGCTTGAATATTATGATATTATGATACAATGTAATATATATCCGTGGGAATGATTTACCTTCTTTCCTCCGCGCACGTGTGTTGTAAATGTATCCTAATGGTAAAAGCGCGTGCGCTTAGCTTCGCAGCCACGTTGCCGCTTCGGCGCCTCGCCTGCTGCTCGCATTAGCATAATTCTTTATTTGCAGTGTTCCGCTCTGCGCTCCACCCACGCCCAGACACGTGGCGCTCGCTCGGGCTAAATGTAAAAAATGAAACGCCTAAATTATGCAGGAAGGGAATAAAAAAGTTAAATGAAGGGATAGAGAATTAGAGAAATTATGAAACACGAAGCAGGGACTGCACATCGCTAACAGATGACGGGATTTTTTGGAAGCCGGTTACAGTGGTTCTGCTGAAGGTAGAACACTTTTATAGATGATAAAGGTGGCAATTGTTCTACACAACTTAAAATATTACTTTAAGCACTTTCAAAAAGGGTACATAAATTTGTGGAAAATGTAGAAATGTTGATCTACGATCGTATGTAATATCTTACGAATAACTCTATTCGTAAGATCTACTATCAACAGAAAATATTCGAAAGATCCATTTTCCCCTATTTTACACTTTTAAAAATATACTTTAAGAAATCCTTTCTTATATTGAGTGGTCATGTTACAAACGAACATCCTACATAGTTTCATATTTCAGGCTTAAATGGCTCCACCGTGATGAATGGGTTTCTCTGTCAGAATAATGCCGCTTATATACAGAAATAATGTTCCGGATTAAGTTGATGGATTCTTCCGAAAAGAGAAACTCTACTACTGCAAGAATGTTGAATTTTTAATAATGAAGTATACGTACAATTTTGTTAAGGTTGTAAAACAAAGCCTTTTTTTAGATTTCTCCAAAAAAATAGTTTAGAAAAATTCAAATTCAAATGGAGGAACTCGATCAATATGCCTTTACGTTTCAATTACCTTTGTACTCTGTGAATAGCAACATTGGCGAGATAATCAACGATTTGTGAAATGATACAAAAAACTATTCAACGACTTGGAAACAGTAGAATTACAAGGCGGGAGCGGAGAGCGTTCCGCCCCGCACCTTATCACGTAAGGGTCACCTAATCTAAATTGGTCACCAAATATTAATTTAACTCTTAAATTTGAACATAAATATTATGAGAAACATTTTTAAAACAGTAAACTAAATAATAGTCGAGTTTTTTAACAAATAAAACTCAAATTTTAATTCTTTTTAAATCTTCAGATATGTGGTATTAGGCATGCAAACTCCTTTCCTGCGCCTCCCAAAACTTTAGTGCAGGGCCTCCAAAAATTCCTTCGACCCGGGACTTATGAGGTGTAGGTACGCCATTGCATGACAATGGGAGTGCATTTTGTAAAATGTTCAAGTAATTAGAACTAATCATAATCATCATTAATATGATGTAAAACGTATGTGTCAAGTCATTATACGTGATATATCATAGGGACAAGCTTCACGAAATAATTGGAACAGGTGAGTGGAAGAGCCAATAGTGGCTAGAAATGTGAGAAACAATCTTTACAAATATTTATAATTAACGATTTCGAGAATTATAATGGAAAATTTACCCTGGTGTAATAACACGTAAGAGAAGGACGATTTCTGTAATTGAGGTAGTGCGAGCTAGGATGGGTGGGTGGCGGTATCTAGTTGGGCGTACGAGGGAACCAGACGGAGCTGTGCACGTTGAATGAGGAAACCAGATGGCAAGACGTGCATTAATTACAAGAGAGGGAATTAAGGAGGCCGTGCATGACTGTGGCGCAAGGGAGTAAAATGCAGGGTAAGGTAGATGTGTTAATTGACTTAATTTGCAGAAGAAATAGGCACGCATCGGAGAATAGGGAAACTGACAAATTGTGAACCGTTACAACTGGGTTCCCCAAAGGAGTGCCATTCCATCCAGGAATCACAAGTGTTATCAACATAACCTTCCTTTCCGTCAAAAATCCTCTCCCCCAACTCCCAGGAAAAAATTGATTCCTCGTATGGTTTTATAATTTTTTAATGCCAAATTTCCAAATCGTATATTTTATAGTTGTATTAAATACTGTTTACGCTCAATCTCATCTTTACGTGATAATACTTTACGACTCTGATCGTACACACCTACTCCACGCAATTTGAAATTTGAGGGTGCATTGAAAATTAGGCTCCTGATAAATGCTTCATCGAACTGAGCACTACGTTTGTTGTAGTTCAAATGCCTTCCTTTAAAAACAAATTTCCAGAACAAACGGGGAAAATATAGACTGGATGTTTTGTAATGCTTTGATAGTTTTAGCTCAAACACTAATAGTATCGAGAAAACGTAGAAATTCGGTGCCAGAAATATTACAGTAGAACCCGACTTAACTGATCTGGTCGGGACCGCGACCCTGACCCGTTACCCGTTTGGCCGGTTAATCCTATGTTCCGTTGAAAAATCGATTTTAGTTCAAGAATAACCCATATTTTCATTAGGTTATCACGAAGAAACAAGGAAAGGTGAAGTCATACCAAATAATTTTATTGTATTGTATGTTCATAAATACATGAACACGAAAAAATTGATTAATAGAAAAATGTATTGATTCATAGTAAAATAGACCCATTAGCAAGAGAAGATTCGAACTGATGAACTCCCTCCTCCTTCCCCGTTCTGCCCGTCATAACACAAACACATTGATCACCTCACGTCGCATCACCCCGTTTTCCTTTTCAGGAACTTTCCAGAAATAAACACGTCAAACAATCAATGTTTGAGTCACTATATGTCAGCCATTATACGTTGAGAGAGAGACGAAAACCTGTTCCGAGGCCGCCTGAGAGGGGTCCAACTGTATCGGTATATGCTAGTTCGAAGACCTGATTTATTGTAAATATTCATATTTCTCCCGCCATTCCCAATCAATTGTGACAAATGAGGGACAGGGATTTAATATTACATTGTAAGTTAGTTTCTTTCATGTATAGGTTGCAAACAGGGATTGTTGTCGAACAATGGGAAGTTCCTAAGCATCCTCCCAGGTGACGCAACTTACCGTTCGATGATTCAGAAGATGTTCCTACTGGTATCGTGTTCGTTTGGCTCACAATGCTCGTCAATGACGATGACTATAAACAATCTGGAGTGTGCGCCACTCTACTTTCCAATTATATTACTTAAAATAGTGCATAGTAGTACTCAGCTTTCATTGCAATGAAATTATAAAAAATAGGAAAACTATTTATAGACGAAGAAAAAAACACGTAGGATTATCATACACAATGACGTCTAACATGTCAATACATCTAAAATTATTTAACCTCACAACGTTACAAAATATGATTTTCATCTTCATATCTGCTCATTCAAGGAGAGATTGNACAGCAAGGTCATTAGAGCCCAAATTGCAGGAATATACTGTATAACTGAAAAGTAAAAATGAATAACGAAACAAGACGCGAAACAAAAAACGCTAGCCTCGAGTTCTTTTTACTCCGTCGATTTTCGTTTCATCGAACAGATGCCAGACGAGTATATTGGAAGTCATGTTTCTTTGTTTCGAGAAATTTAACTTAAGACGAAAAAATTATGAAGAAAATGCAAGGCGTTTGTTAGTCGTCTCAGTTAATTGCTTTGTTGTCTTCAATGTGGTCTTAGACAGTTTGTAGCAGCTCTCTTGACAGTACATTATTTCTTTATTTATTGTCAATCTAATTGGTTTGATGTTGGTATAGCGCTTGTGCACAGTGTAGCCAACACATTTACTTCGACATCCATAAGAGTAATGGTGTGTGTACCTCGCGTTATGTTGACAGGACATTCGATTTTCTGAAAGCTTAAATCTGTCGCCAATATTGGCCATCATTTCAATGCACTTGCTCTTAAGGCGCTATTCCGTTCCTTCTGCATCGAGCGTGTGCAACGAATATTACTTTGTGTCTTAATTTGTGTTATCAAATTTTATTCATTCACAACAAATTGTCGCTTTTGTGAGTACTATAAATATGTATTTGGATATAACTTGAATTCGTAAAAGTTGGCAATTCGTGTTAGGAAGCCATATTGCATAATTTTCGGTAATGTTGCATGACTTGGAGTATTACTGAAGTTGTTTGCTGTGTTGAAGTTGTAACGTGCGGAAACATCGGTTTACAGCGAAAACAGAATATCGGCGCAAATCTAAACTTTATTTATTTATTTATTCGAAGATTACTATGTAGAGAGTCTTCGGTATATAAAAGTGTTTAAGATTCGTGACTGGAGTGTACCGTATGGTATGAACTTTTTCCGTTTTCTCCCTACCAAAAACCATTATATTTCTTCGCCTTAACTCTACTCATCTGGGTCACGTATCTTCCTCATTTATCATTTCTTCCCCTCGTCACAACCGTTCCGTACGTGTGATCGCCAGCGGTGCCCAGGAGAATCCAAATGGATCTATGATGATCATCGTCGTTATCTCCGACACTTTCATCAGCTTTCTTCGTTGTATAATGCATCTCTGATTGAGATATATGCTACATCTTTGTAACGTTTCATCACACCACATCCCATTCTGTTTCCATTATAATTCTGGTCACGAAAATAGTCTCGAGTTTTGGTCTTGTCTATGAATTCGTTCACGAGTTATTCAATCACTTCTACTATTAGCACGAAATATTGGTTGGGAAATAAAATTCCCAAACATCTCATCTCTAGATTTTCACAATTACAAAAACATTTATGTTGGTAATAGAAAGTACAAAAAAAATAGAATATAGTATGACACAAACTACTTTGCGTATTTAGATATCACATTTTGCATATTCACTTTTTTTACATATATTTTCCGTCTCTAAAATACATTCTATGGAGAAAGATATAATACTCGCTTAGCCTTTTTTTATGAGTCATCTCATATTTTCACAATCATAAGGCAAGCAGAAATTTTCTCTGCGAAGCAAGAGACATTTTGAGAATATATAGGATAAAATTATGTCTTACGAAGGCTTTAAATAAAAGCAAATGCTAACAAAAAATTTTTTTCTGAGGTATTCATTTCACAGCTGACAAAAGTTTCACTGGCTCGAAACTATTTATTTCAATTTTATTAAACTCTTTTTGTTGTTTGTCACTTTTCGTGTGAAACTCACCAAGCAGAAAATGTGATTGTCTCGTGAAAAGAAACACGTGTCTTCATCAAGATCGCCACACTCTGTTACCTTGAAATCGTCGTGTACTAGGGATACCGCATCTACTTGTCACTCACCCGATGTTACTCTCACAGTTCTCTGGAGATCTAGATGGCAATTAAAGAGGAAGCACCTGGTTGTAATTTTCTAGTACTTTCACAGCCTCTTATGTAAATTACAGGACTATGTATGCTAATGACTGTTTGTTCAACGGTTGTGGATTACAAAACTTACGTTATTATTCTCCACCATAAAAGTTGTATTGAATAAATTTCTCGAGAACCTCGAATTTCTAAGCTTATTACTCTTTCTTTTCCTCTTTCTAAGAGTATACTTATCTCTTGAATTGTAATTTTATGTTCCTCTTGTTGTATTATTAAGGAAAGACTGTTTATGCTATTATTACTGTTTCTGCCCCTCCTGCTTTGCACTCTTTTCTTAGATGGTCCAATTATGTCACATATTCTACGTATTTTTCATACCTTCCTTCGTCTCAATCAATTTTGATTCATCACTCGTCGTAGATTCCGTCTTGTCTTTAAACTCGTAAGTAGTCTCCTCTTTCCAGTCCATGCGTGTCATAGTCCCGTAGTATACGTTTGATGCCTTTTCTTCGTCCTTCATTAATTTTACTAATGTTCAAGTTCATTACTTCGGCCACACATACACTGTCCATCGTCTCTCTCGCTTTTCTTCGAGTATTCTTCAAAATCTCCATGTCCTATCATAAATTCAATTACATGTTCCATTTGCATGAACCTCTTATATTTCATTCCATATCTCACATGCTATACGTATCCATAAGTCAACTTCCCTTTACTTATTTTATCCCACCTAATTTGCCAGCTGCGAATTATTTAGCGCCTGTCTCCATAATTTATCTTGTATTTTCAAATCTCACACATTAATAATTAACTCTGAGAGAAACAATGAAGAACATTGTTTCTCTCAACTTCAATTTCTGCAGGCATATTCTCTAATTTCTTGTTGTTTCAGTTGGCATATATCGAGTTTTAGCGCTTCAAAGACTTCAAAATATCTGATTAAGAAACGGAAGAAATATGGAGCTAACTTAGTTATATTATTACAATATCATTGTTAATTATGCACCTTATGGTCAAATTTGAGTCGTTCGTATTGTATGTTACTGTGAAGTTTATGATCATAAACTTATCAGTTGCAATCTCTCTGTTGAGATATTGAAATCTCACCAAAGTTTTGTTACATTAACTCTACATTCTATACACTAGTTTTTGTGTCAATATATATTTTAAAGCAAGATTTGTTATTTCGATGGAGCAGGTATCGTAGATATAAATACATATCTACGATACCTGCATATCCGACATATAAATGCACATTTGCCTTGATTGAATGAGAAACTTAAAAACTATATATTAAAGATTTGTAGACTGATTTCAAAGATTCGATCTCTAGAAAAATATACAGTTCAGTTTTCGACATAAAGAATTTAACTAAGAAGGGTTGATGCGCTAAGTATTTTCAATTGGGAAATTTTTTTTTTAGATTAAAGAATATTTAAGGCGTCTTCCCGAATATGGCAATCCTCAATATTCCACCGACACCCCCCGGGTGCTATTATTTCGTCAGCAGCTTTCCCCGCTGGTCGTGTACACTTGTCAGCAGTTGGCTATCCTACGACCTCGTGCTCCACCGCTGAGGATTATGCGGGTGCGTCGTCTACATAAACAGGAGGGATTACGGTCATTGAACTTCCCGACAACCCGCACGTTGCGAGGCGGCAGCTTCCGCAGTCACAGCGCTCTCGTCGCCTTCAAGGGAGGGGGGATGGAGGAGGTCGTGACCTGAAGCAGCGGAGGAGGAGATGAAGATGGGTGAGATGATCAGTTTTCGGTTCTAGTTCGAGAACTAGGATTGCGCAGAACCGAAAAAATTTCAGTGAACGAATCACATCCAGTGGCGGATGTAGACCGTATTCAAGGGGGGACTAACCGGGGAGGGATCTGGGAGCATTTATGTTTGAAAATCATAGTTTTACAACAAAATTTTTATAAATATTGTCTTTAAAAATTACATCAATGCATCAAATAGATAAACAAATATTAAAGAGTAATTAAATTTATTAATTGTATTACGTGGCTAAGCATGCCTTTATCTGTTAAGAGTTCATGTCCCCCATAAATCCGCCCCTGATCACACCCATGAGGGTTTGTGTTTGTATACTATCGACAAAAATAATACGTATATTCTTAATTGGAGATCGAAACTCGTTGGGACCGGGTTCCTTCAATGACTTTGAAATTAGCGATTAATTGCATCTTCAATGTATCTTACTTACAATTTAAGTTAAAATGGTTTATGTTTTAAATTCAATTAACCACTTAAGTTTAAATCTCAAAAATCATGTTCTCCTAACGAAGTTTCTGTGATTAGGAATTTCTGATGAAACAATTTTTTTCTTACACCGTATACAACAGAAATAAACAATCTCAGACTCAACATTTGTTTCAACGTAATAGAATAAACCGTTTCTAGATTTTTTTTATTTCTGACTCGAATCAACTTATTATTTTCGCTTATATTATACGAAGGGAAGCGCTCACTGGGGCTGAGCGTTTTCAAGGAAGTGGGTATACGTTTTCGGACTCACCAGCACGTAATCCAGCGGTATACATCGATGATCAATACTTTCACGTTTTCTCAGGAACAAATACTCAAATAGCAGAAAAATTAAGATTACTGTCATTAGAATTCGAATTTCCAAATATGTTGGAAATATTTTGGAGTAAGAATGCGGTTACAGCACGATCACGAAATACGTAAATTGTGCATCATTAACTTCGTCGCATGATTTGACAGGTCGAGTAAACTACACTATTTTCGTACTAAGCATCCATGTTACATAGTCTTTTTCGTCTTATTGGCCTAAGTGAAACAACGGCATCCTGATATGTATACTGAGGTCAAGAAGAAGGAAGTACAAGCGGTTTGGCTATCTGTTTGTTTCGTTTTGCTGATAATAAAAATAGCTTTAATGAATTTAATCGTGTTAAAAAGTCGTCAACTTCATCAAGAAAAGAATGTTTTTAGCTTTACAAAAATTATATTTTCTTTTCACTTTTACGAAGAGCTGAAACTGATTGTGAATGTGATCGCTGAAAATAAATATTGATTGGCTGGATCTGTTCAAGGATAGTTCCTTCCGACAGTCGATTCTATTATTTCTTTTTCACCTCAATCCGTTTTATGTAAATAAGAATGAAAACCACTCCTCCCTCAGACGCATATCTTCGAATCTAATGAGAGAATTAACCCTATCCCTTTAGATCCCGCTCTATATCCGTGCATGTGGCGGTGGCACTGCGCAGAGATGACGTAAGTAGATACTAAGTTTGATGAGGGTGGGGGCTGGAGGGGAGGAGATCTGGGAGTGACGAGGCAGAGAGCGTCTCTGTTCAGATGCACATTTGTGGGAATTATTGTTCTTGCACATCCGCTTCGGAGACGCGGAGACCCGTTTGTAATTAGAACCACAAGTGCCAAGAAACGAAATTTATATCGGATTACACGAAGCAACTCCGAAAATTTACATTTTCCTTAATTGATGTTCCAAAATTGATTTTTTTCTGTGTCCATGAATAAATTTAATTATTTTTTATATCAGTGTTTGGAGGGTTCTTGAGAGAGTTGTCGCCCTATTAATTTCTTTCCTTTGAGTAGACTTCTGTCTCGACGAAATACTCTGTACTGTTAATTGGCTCTTCTGACATATTAATTCACTTCCATAATTATTACATTAATTCATTGGTCCATTTAAACATGCGCGCACTAGGAATTTTTTAAAAGTAGAGTTATTGTAGGATTAAAAATTCTACAACTTTACCGTGGATGCTATCAGCTTAATATCTTAAGATATTAGTCTTCAATTACATGAATGTATGAATTATGAGAACATTTAATTATTTGCCTGTCTACGAATCAGTCATTTTAAATCTCAGTAACCAGCACTATCAGCCATAAGTTCGACGATATTCCACAAAAATTATATGTATTTTAGACAATATCATCATTTGATTTTTACTCAAGAACGAACTTCAATCAGATGTAAAAAACAAGCGAGAAAATATATTCTAGAAGACGTTATCCAATTGCGAGTTTTTTGTGGTATTTCATAACTGGAGATGAACAAATTATGTATTTTCTTCACAAACTATTTTTTCTCTTTTACAAAACCCCACATGGTTTCACGATCATTAGTCTATGATGTCTGTAAATGGACGGTTTTGCTGCTTCAACATTTTCTTTCTCTGAAATTCAATTTTGTACTAATTGTCTGCTTATTTCCAGAAATTAAATCACTGCTTCTTCAAGGACATTAATGCCGGCGTGATATATGTATGCATTAATAAACACACCAATTATTATGTTGCATATTATTCTCGTCCATTGTCCTTCAAATACAGAACATTAACCTGTTTCATGTTCAATGTAGGATGTATAATTGTGTATGATCTATATTAATTACGGTTGAACTAGATTTCATAGTCTTCCTAAACTCATGTGCGACTCACATTACACAGGTCTGCAAGAAAAAACTGCATAAAAATTTTATACATTTTCTTATAAATTTCAAATTCGTAAAAACGAAAAAAAATCCTTAAAAATTCATCACGTCAATTTTTTGTTACACTCAAGTTTTTGTTTGTATTTAGCGTAAAATTCCTAATTAACTTACAATTTAGTATTATTGTTTTTTAAATTTAAATAGTGACCTTAAAACTAAGACTTCATGGTCTTAACACTAAGGTTGAGCATGTTATGTAGGGTATTAGGAATACATATAAACAACATGCTATTGGATTAGATCATGCTTCAACAAGTTAAATAAGTTCAGTATCTCGCTGTCCATCTAATGCCACACTCAGTTTATATCCAGCATACGAACGCTACTGAGCTTGTTTTTTTATTTCTGGAATATGACTCACAGAGGTTGTGTAAGTTCTCCCGACAGCTTCTGTTATGTTTGTGGTAAATATACAGTGAAAAGTCAACAAAGAGACGTGAGTTTGTGAAGAAAGTTTATATTGCATATATCAAAATTAAACTTGGAGATCAAGATAAAGCATGGGATCCACATAAGGTGTGCAGAAGATGCGAGGAAGATCTTCGTTTGTGGTTTAAGGGTAAGAAAAACTCATTTCGTTTAGGCATTCCTATGATATGGCGTGAACAGGAAAAATCACACAAACGACTGCTACTCCTGTTCGGTAGATGTGAAAGGATTTAATACAGAAAATATCTTAACCTAACATTGACTTAGGTACTCGTCCACTGTCCCATGACTCTGAAATACCAGTTCCACTGCCTCCTTCTAATTTAGATGACATCCTGAGTGAGTCAGAGAACTCGGACACATTAACTTCCCTGGACGAATCTAGCTCAGATTTTCCTGTTCACGAGGGACCTCAACTTTTTTCTCCGAGTGAGCTCTACACCCTAGTAAGAGACTTAGGTCTTTTAAAAGATACAGGCAAATTACTAGGATCAAGGCTAAAAACCAAAAACCTGCTACCATCTGGGACAGCATTTTCATGGTACAGACATCGAGAGAGAGAAAGAGAATTTACTCAGTTTTTCTCCAAAGAGGGAAACGTGGTTTATTGTAATGATGTTCATGGGTTTATGAAGTGCTTTGAAAGAGAATATGATTCATCAGAATGGCGCATATTCATTGATTATTCGAAAACTAGCCTCAAAGTAGTTTTGCTGCATAATGGAAACGTTTTTGCATCTCTTCCTGTGGGACACACGGTTCATATGGGAGAAAACTATAATGACGTGGCTACGATTCTTGAGAAAATCAAATATGAAGAGCATTGTGTATAAATTGCGTATAAACGTCAGAAACAATTTTTAGATTAGTTGTAAGAAAATATAATATGTTTAGTTCATTGTAATAAATAAGTGTTTTTATCAAAAATTGGTTTTCATTTTGCTAAAAATCTATACGTTATGGAAGTCATTTTTAAAATCCGCGACCTTCAAAGCAAAAATATCCATGCAAAACTCAGCAAAAAAAAAGTTCAGCAAAAATATCCCACGCATGTGGATAAGTTTTTTTTCAGACCTGTGTTATTGAACAGAAAAGAAAAATACATACGTATTGGTTTATGTATCGTAAAGAGAAAATCTGAATTGAAAATGAATTAAATTTGGCTGATGAGTAATTATTCATTGTAAATAATACGAATAAAGCAAATATTACTGCATGTAGAAATACTTTTCAGGTCTAGTTGCACATTTTTATCCATGTCAAAATAATAGTATTGCGAATGTACTCGTATTTAACTAAATATCATACTACGTTCAGATCAGACCTGAGAAAATGATCTTTTTTGTCTCTTTACAAGAGCGAGAAAATTGCCAGAAAAAGTAAGGACAAAAGTAGGGTGTAAAATCCAAGTCTAGAGTACAGAAATGTTACATAACCTGAAATTGAGCAAACGAGTGTCAGAATACTTGACCTTTGTTGCGAACATTCGACAAACGTAGTTATCTATTATTTATGTCGGTGTCCCTGCTTAAACCCTGACTTCCTCCTGTTAGGACAAACCTTCTTATCCACCGTTCCCCCGTATTATATCCCAAGGTAGAAGAAGGGGCCTGTGGACCGCATGCCCTTCTCTGCTGTTATTATTTTGGCATTGATACTCTGACAATCCTAGTCATGTCATGTGAGTAGGAGAGCAGCTCTGCGATTGGTCACTAGAAGTCATGTAAGTAGGAGCCGACCGTATCCCACTTTCATTAAAATTCTTTCAACAAGTTGTCTAAAACTAGTACCCATTAGATATCTTATATTGTCTCACTAATTATAATGTCAATTATTGGATACAAGCAGAACTACCCGGCGTAGCCCGGAATTTAAAATAGAACATCAAATAATCTTTAGTGGGTATTCAATACTTTTAAAACAACCCACAAATAAAACAAAAAATATTTATTTGCATTGTTAAACAAATATACAAAAACGTCATCTACATTCAAAGAAACTATGGTGCAAAACCATTGAACATACTTTCTCGTTTACGTTTCTCAGTCTGCAGCATAGAGTGACAAATAAATTCTTTAGTGAAAGTGTCATTTCTGGCGTGTGGTTCTCTATATTTTGGTCGTCTTCCAGTGCTCTTTTCATGCTCAAAGTCGCTAAATGAACTTATTTCTGTCTTTTATTTTAAATTTGAAAGTAAAATAAATATTTCCAATATTATTTCAAAACATATAGCGACATATCAGTCTTGTAAATATCGTAGAATTGTTATGTAAATGTAATTTCGTTGTAGACAGAAATTGATACATTTTCGTATCTGCAGTGCATTTGCTGTCCTCTTATGTATTTTCATTAACAGTTCTTTCATCATATCTTTCATTTCAGTTTACGAAAGTGTATTCGTCGTCTACTTGGTCGATTTGCACTGCTAAATATTATTTATTTTATAATGTTCTTGGCGCATGGTTTGAATATGTCCAACAGCGTGTTCAAAAGAATATAGTGATCTAGATATGTCATATGCTTACATATTTATCTTAGATGCAGAACCTAAATGTTCTTTTCCGTTTCTAATTTTTTTGATAATATAAAGTTTTGATACGTTTTATTTATTACATTCGATCTTTATGCTGTGGAAGGGTACGTATCAGATGTCTCAACTGACTTCTTTTGCTGATTGCAGAGAGAACAATTGATGGGAATGTTGTGTCATATTCCTTCAGGGGTTCTTGTTACTAAATACGTTAGCTTATGGTTTTTCGTACTCAGGCAAAATGGTTTTTAAAGTAATATCTAGAAGGTAACAGGATTTTTTGGCTTGGATGGAATTTTTAATGAACTTTTTTTTTTCATGCGTAATGTAGGATTATATATNAGAAAGCGGTATCAATTATGTATAAAAAGCGGTACAAAATAAAGGTTAAATAATGAAATTCGACCGATGTCATCTCCTTAACATACATGATCATGTATCTGATTTATTTTACAATAATTAAATATTATATAAGAATACAGATTGTGTGTGATTTGAGCTCGAATGAATAATATCTCAAGAATTTGTTTATCATTTAAAATATATATCATTCCTACCTATTATCCTCAAAAGACAGACGACAGATTACGCAAATTAAAGACGGCTTTAATGTCAGTTATAGTTAAAATATTTCTATAATATACGAGTCGAATATAGTACATGAAGACAACCAAAATTAAAGGGACGCCGCCAAAAATAAAAGTTTAATTGAAGAATATTTGTTACTCTGATGGAGGAAAGTACATGAGAAAGTATGTGCAATGGTTTTGCACCACTAGTGTCTAAGTGTAGCAGATATACATTATTTTACTGCATCTATACCAAACTTTCAAGCGAAATACCGGTAATGCGGATGTAATGCGTACTAATTGCACTTTACGTACAGAAAATTTTAGCAAAATCGTTGGAGTCATCTTTAAGAAACATTCAAAAGAATACTTTGAGTGAAGTACCCTTTTTTTAGTAAAAGAAAAAACATATGCACAGACAACAAGTAAATTCTACCGTAAATACGAAATGTGGATTAAATTGATTCATCCGTTTACTCAGAATCACTGCGCACAGACGGACGGGCGTTATGCCAAAAAAACACTTTTTCAGGGATCGCCAAAATGAATATTTCCGTCGAAATCTCGCTTTCGAATTTTTTCACGTTTACAATACTTTCTATATATTACGTATATGAGAAAGTAAAAATGGGATTGAAAAATCACATATTTTTCTTACAGAGGGTATTAAAACACTGGTCAACAGGTCTGGATTTTTTGAATTCATTTTGCCCGGCGTTACCCGGGGTTCATATAATATTCCAATTCAATATGTTAGTTTCCATATTTCTCTACTTCCATGATAATAAATTTTCAACTTTGTTAATTTCAAAAATAAGGTATCAAGAATAAAACCTAATAGAAAATACACAGTTTTCAGCATTGTATGCTAATAAGTGCACAACTACGATTTTTTTAAAAATTCAGGCAGATAAAAAAACACTTTCATAGAAACCTTAATAAACAAAGCACATAGTTAACACATCTGAATTCTTTGATTTTTATCTCATGTTTAAGGTACGTACTTAAAATCCATGTTCTTCACACCATTTATCTAATTTTTCTTCTACGATTCGGTCACGTAGATTGTTTATTCAATGAATTGTCCACCTTGCGTAACGCAATCGAATTCTGTAGGACACATAGAAAGCTTCATAGCCAACAGTCATGGGAGTTAAGGAGATTCATATGGACTCATTAGCAGCAAATATTAATTGTTTCTCTGCTCTTGTAATTCATTAATATTATACATACTTTGCATTTTAATTGCAATAACCAAAGAAGTTTCCTTTGAAATTTCATGGGTTACTTTTTCCTATTTCAATGTCATAGGCATTCTCTACAATTCACTCTTGTTAGTATATATGGTCTGAACACAGATAAGGGTTTGGAAAACCATATCTGACGGTTCACGATTCTTTTACTAATACATCTGAAAAATCTCATACGGGAGTTCCTGGTACTACGCCAATATAATCACGAAGCGAAGCGGAGAATCAAGTTGGCTTCGACCCACCTCTTCCACCGTGTTATTTCCCAACCTGAGAAGCAAGTTATGGGTGTCACCGCAGCCCTGCGGTGCGCTTTGACATGTCAGGGGGAGATGAGAAATTGGAAGCAAGCTGAAACTGCCTCGGTCATTCTGCTTCTAATGACCTCTGGAACACAGTAGCTCTTGCTGGATTCGCTACAAGCCCTTGTCTCTAAAGCTGTCGCAGTAACCTGTTTTATACGCCAACGCGTGAAATAGTGCACGTCGGATGGCGAGAGACGGTCGCTCTACGACGCCGGAATTGCTTCGGGATGGTCGGTGCCCTAGTTTCGCGAGAATAGAAGTAAGACGTGTGTAGCGGCGAGACGGTTTATCATGGAATATGTTGAATGCTTCACGATATCATTCTCAATATCAGAGTTATTTTTGATGTGTTTGGTATTTTATGTAGGGTCAGCAACTGATTCTATCTATCTTCTTGAAGTTAGAATCTTCGCGAAATATATAAAAAAAGTCACTTGAGTATTCGATTTACCCTACCCTTCTCTACACTATTGTTCGATACTCTTTTTACTCGTCGTACTTAACTTACTCGTCATAGTAATGTACGTTGTACTCTTCTTTAAGTTTCGAAATTTAGAACTGTACCGATGAATGGCAACGTATTACGGTTGGAATAAGACTTCAAGGTTCCGGAGATACAGGGAGTAAATGAAAACACTTGGCTATAGTGAAATCAATCGAAATTGCGGAAACTTACAAATCTGTATTTACGAAATACTTTTAAAAGAATTCTTTAAATTTCTCGTTCTGGGAGATCATATATAGTTAAAACTAAATCTCAAATGTATTACAGAAGCATATGCGTACACGAAAGATGAAATACATGTCCTTGTTCTACTGAACTTGAAGAAAAAATATAAGTTCGGTAGAAAATAGAAAAAAAAACGTCCGTCATGTGATAGTACTTTGTTTCAGTTAAAACACTGAGTGCAGCAACATCCCGACAAAATTATCACTTTAAGTATCACGTTGACACACAATTTTTTTAAAAAAATATCCATTAATTTATTGTTTTCTCAATCTAGTTCTTAAACGAGTCATACATTTTGTTCAGATATAGATCATTCTGTTCATTGGAATGCCATAAGAAGTACATCATTCGAGGTACAGAAATTTTACACATAATATATTTTTTTAGTTATATATAATTCTTATTGAGACGGTGGAAAATGCCTCATTGTCCCCGTCAAATAACGCCTTCCATTAAACTTACCAAATTAAATAGTACTATTTACGTCTATCATCATTATATTATTAATAAATTATAAACTTTAACGACCTTTTTAAGAAAATATAATTGTGTTTGCCTCACAATGTTTCATCGACAGGTATGCAACTTCATCAGATGTTTCTCAATAATGCATGAATACATGGTATCGGTTTTACAACATTTTGAATAAATTAATAACATAATATGAATGAACTACGTAAGACGCAACCGTAGAAATAATAAAAAACAAACCATATACATACTAATCATAATTTCAATAAATGAATACCAGTGACTTTTTCTGTGCCTCCACGTTAGTTCAAAATGTTCATTGCAGTTTTGATTAGTATCTATTCCGACACTTCCTTGAATCACTTTCCCTGCCTAAAACCCTGATATTTTCAATCCATCTCATGTAGTGATCCATCCATTCAAGCAGTGATTTTTTTAACATTGGATTTTGCTGCGTAGTAGTTCCGTTGATGTTCTCGAATACGTTTTCAGTCGTCTCTTTGTTTGTCCTATGTAACTGGCATTGCAATCTCTGCATAGTATAGTGTAAACTACATCTCTCTCTCTTCCATAGTATCTTTCTTTAGTTATCAACGTATTCCTGTGTTGGTACGTCGATACTACTTTTACATTTTCCGATTTAGGAATACCCTGCAGTAATGGAGAATCATATATGTTGCATGGTATTATTTTCCTCACGTTAATGTTGTTGTCTTTTTTGCAATTGATAAAATCTTTTCCTAATGTGTCTATTAGTGAAGACAAGGAGGTAATAATATGCCAAAAGTATTTTTCGCACTTTTCTTTTCTAAATTGTTCATCCGAAACGACCTTATCCGTTAGATTATGTGACATTGCTGTTTTTTGACTATCATATTTAGTGCGTGAAAAAGTTAAAGTTTATAATTTACAAAAAGGTAAATTGATCCAGGAATTTCCAACGCTCATGCCAGAAGTCAGCGCACTCTGTTTTAAATTTACAAATCTCGCTAAATATCCTGCTGAGAATGGAATACTCCTTCCGGGAAATAATACAACCTTCCACTTTCTGAGAGAATGCGTGGTAAATGAGTTTCTTCGCGGTTCTTTAACTCATGAGATCTCTTCTGTTCAGTTCCAGGACCTCTATTCCCAAGCACTAACAGATGAGAAGCATGAATGGAGGAACGGAACGAGAAGAGAATATTCTTCCAATGAAATGACATGTTTCGCTCAAATAGATTTTTAATCGTAGCGATAAGAGAAGAATGCAAGAAAGGTGTAGGTTGTTTTGTATGTCAGAAACATTAAAATTTCTGTTGCAATTATATATTTAAAATAGCGTGAATATCTTTTGTAGGGTTTATTTCGAAAATTTAATTTTTCTTCATTTGCATTAAATATTTTACTCACTGATACCATAGAAGTTTAAGTTGCATAACTGTATTGATTGGAAGTAAAAGTAAAAAAGTTGCGTTTCTATTTCTGTTTGCTACGTTTTAGTAGCTTTTTAGGTATATTAACACGATAATTGCTTCTCAATATAAAAAATCATGAAACCGAAAAAGTTCCTCCCTATAATCTTAAACTGAACGAAGATAATTCATAAATTTTCAGCGCAATGTTAAAACAAAATATCGTTACTGGATAGAGAACGCTCCAAACTATGATTTAAAATATTTTTTAAATCATCGCTCCAACAGACATTTCACTTAACCTTGCAGGAACTAATTACCATGTATACATCCACAGGAAAATATTAATTTCCCGTTCGATCAATTTTTATGTATTGTGTATAGCTTTAGAAAAGTTGTATATTAAGAGCAATAATTTGTTTCAGTTAGTTAAGTCTTAATTTAATATATTCACGTTACAAATTCCATTAAACACTAAAGTACTCGTAATTAAAAGTGTGCAGAATGAATTCCAAGATACTTTGAAACGCGAGAATATTGTCACAATAATTATGAAATACTTAAACTGTGTTAACTGTCCTAACCGTATATTTGTAAAAGCGAAGCGAAGTACGATCGAATTTCGTTCCCAATCAGTTTCCAATTTTCTCCTCTGAAATGCATTTCTTCCTCTGTGTCTATCCGCTGTCGAGAGATAATTCCTTTTCTCTTCCGCTGCCGTTCGGGTGCTACATTGGCAAACGGATCTGTGAGTGTCATCTCGACGTCCCGAGTGCCCGCCCTTTTCGGTTCGATATGAAATTCGTTTCGCGCAAATCCCGGGCAATCTCACTCTGACAGTCACTGGAGACATGTCGCCAGCGGGATTCGTTCTACGCCGCCTCGAGCCCTGCGTCATTCCAAGGCATCATCCGAAGGGCTCATAGGGTGTAGCGGTGGAAAGACAGGTCAAGGGCTACACCATTGTAATACAAATCTTCCTTCCATGTACTTACACGTCTGGGAGGAAGATGTGGTAAATACGGCAAGGCGAAACTAATGACCAAGGCTGGGAGTTTGTCTACTTTTCGAGTGTTTATACTTACTGCTTCGTACGTATGTATGTTGTCCTCCCGTTCCAAAATTGGTAATTGATATTTCGGCTACTTCCAAGCTAAACTTTTTCCTATATGTGTGATATGCATCACAATAGATAATTTTGGTTCTGTTGTACGAAAATATACTCCTAAAGGGGGTGAAATAGGGGTATGTTTGTATGAACGTATTTCTCACCATAACTCTAGAATGCTTGGATTAATTCCAACCAAACTTTGTAGATGACTGACAATCTGACATCATGCACTGTTGGGATAAGACAACCCTGTAATCCATTGAAACGAGGTGCGAAGGGGATGCTCTGTAAAATAATAGCAAATGGTAGTACATTCGAGTTTGCTCTTATTTGACAAATAAATAAACGAATTCTAAAACAAAAAGTGTAAAATATAACCTTTTTAACAGGCTTTTGTATAAAAAGTGATGTACGAATAAGTAATAAACAATGTTCAATAAAATTAAAAATTAAAAAGTTGATCGGATAATCTGATCAAAAAGAAGAAAATCAGAAAAATTTAGAAGCTTTTTACGTTTTATTTTCCTTATTTGCTATGGCTGTGAGGAATCAATTTCTGGCAGTTTTAACTTCATGAGACCATGTCAATTTAATTTAATAGGGTATATAATGCACATTTTTGAAGTTTTTGTTTGATCTCAGTAATTTTTAGGTTAGATTACAGTATTTAATCAAAATTTACATGTTCATCATTGAAACATGGCCTATATTGTATGAGAGCGACATTAAACTTATCCAATTTACACTCGCATATTCTTAGAAGTAGGTAGGTAAACACGTAATTTAAAATTCCTACGATCATATTTTGGACATTTTAGTGTATATATTTTAAGTCATTTTTTTTTTACATTTTAGTGTATATTTTCCTATTTTTAGTGTAGGCCTACATCGTTCCGAGGTCTGCTAGTACTGAGACCGGGAATGGAACCCGAGATTTCTCGCACAGATTGTGAGGGATTGACCGCGACGGTTCCTCTTCCCCTTCGACAGATGTACACAAGTTTCGTCCAGAACCGTCTATCCGGAAGGCTTGGGTACATCCCAGTACAGTAGGGTTGGAAAACTATCGATAAATTTGACTATCGATCATCATTGACAGTAAAATCTATCGATAGTTTCCGATAGGCAAATTTTATAGTCTATAGCTTTCCTACAATTCCAAACACTTGCAGGAGATGGTTTTAAATCAGAAGAATAAATTCCATTATTGTCTGGAAACATAATGGAATCTCTTCTTTGGAACTCGGTTGCAATAATTTGACTATTTCTTTTAATAAGCTTTGAAGAGTGGAAGAGAATCTTCATTGGTTTTCCAAGACACTAGCAAAAGTAGATTTAAAAACATATTTTCCCGATAATTGTTGAAAGTAATTCAACAAATAAAACTTAGAAGGTTGACATGCCCGTTTTCATTAACCAAAAAAAAACAAAAATTACAAGGAAAACAGGTCCCTTCCACATATTTTCCTTTCTGAGAGTTTTGTGACTTTTTTACACCTAGGTTGAAGACCTGAGTTAAATATTTACTCCAATTCTTTCTGAGGTTTTTCTCTTTCCAGCAAAATAATTCACTAAATTGTTTCTTTATAGGTGTTTAAGAATTACACACCTACGTATACCCTTTGTTTATTAACTAATCATTTTCAGTTTTTCAAGCCTTCATAGATTTTCCACGACAATACCTATTCAATTGATTACATTATCAAATAGTAAATACATATGTCCACTATGCGAACCATATCGAAACTAATATATCGCGCTATCAATTTAACTGAAATTGAACTTTATGAGACTTGCTTCAGCTTTTTTCTCTGTTTTACTCTTTATGGCGTCCTCTACATGGTTATAAGCAGTTTGTGACTACTACTTTGATAACAAATTCAGTGTAATTAATTTGAAACTATCGATATTGTCAACGATCAATAGTTTTCCGATAATACTATTCCCATCCTTTCGATTGTCCTAGGATCAACTTCAGGCATAGGTTGCTCGTCACAATACTCACACAGTCGTAGTTTCCAACCGTTGAAACCGAGGGACCTAGAATTTCTATGCCCCGAAAACAGACTCAATTAAGTTTGCATCATGAAATACAGTATAAAGAAGTTCTACCACACCAGGCCATGTTACGGGGAGAGGCGAGGACGAAGAAGACGACATAAAGCACAATAGGATCTATGAGATGTACTAACCCGAAGTTTAAAATATATCACATTCAAAGTGCTTGAATAATCGTAAACTGCAAGTGATTTCATCTTAGGTTGCTTCTTGGTCATGTCGATACTGTAAGCCATTACTATTCTTTTATGCAGCATAACCTGCAAATCGTTAATTACCAGGTTTAGGTTTATTCGGTTCAAATTCCTTATGAAAAATGGAAGAGAAAAGATACTTAAAGAAGGAGAAAAAGGATATTACTCGAGAAATCATCTTGCTCCTATTCTGATTCTTGTAGTTATATATAAGTACACCAAATCATCATTCATCGGAATAAATAGGAAGTAAATCTATTCCATTGTTTTAATTTTGAGACCTTGTTCGTAGAATCGTTAAATAGCTGCAGTCTGGTACCCGCGTTTGGCGTTCAGTAAAAAAGACAGGCTAACAATTGGCATGTTCGTACAAGCTGAGGAAACATTAATTAAAATTAATTAAACATTTTATATTGATTCGAAACCATTTATAAATGAAATAAAACTCATATGTCATATCTCTTATAAATGATAAAACGCGGTTTAGAAGATTATCGAAAATATGCAGTAAAAGGATGAAAAAGGAGATTGTGAGCACGGGTAGAAGAAAAAGGTACGACTGTACCAAAAAAGAGAAAATGTGTTTCTTTTCTCATCTAGAGACAAAAATTCCGCAATGTAGTATCTTTCCAATGATTTTTAATTTACCCTAAGAAAGAAGGTGGCCTTCTAAAAATACAAACCCTATTTATTACTAAACCCATAAATAAACTATGACCGAGAATGGATGCGGTGGTTAAATAACATCGTCTATACAAAATCCATTATAATATGGCCACTAGTAGCTGATGGTTGTCCGAGCTCCGCCACTGCTTGGTCATCCGAGGTGTAGACAATGTTACTTGCCGAACTCGGCCAGTATGAAGTAATCGATCACTAGTGGCGTAGTGTAATAGAGCCCTAAGAGCTTCGTAGCAGTGGCATTGTGTAAATCATTACCCCAGTTTTAAAATTCAACTACATCTCAATAACTTTGCACTTGAGGTTTTGAGTCTTGCAATGCTGCTCTGTCTCGGTATCCCTTCGTTCGTTCTTCGCAGCATTTCCGTCAACACCTCCAAACATATCATCTTCTGGGGTTTGGTGGTGGTGGTGGAGGAGGAGGAGGATGTAGAAACTGGTGACGTCTTAAAACAATTTTTCCTTTCATGGGTGGGTAGTCGCAGTAGACATCCATTTCAAAACGTGCGACCGGTCCCTCAAGCAAAAGCAGCTAATTCGACCCTAGAAATATAAATGTTCAGAACTGTGCGAACTTAGTGTTGACCCGTGGGGTCATATAACATCCGCGAGTGAGGAGTCTATTGCTGTCAGTCAGGAGTGTAATGTTGTCATTTTTTGTAAAAACGAGGATGAGCTCGACAAATCCAAATGAAAAGTAGGAACGGCTGGCACATAATACTAACAATGCAAAAAATATAATATAGAGATACTAATGTATGGTGCCCGCAGCCCAAGAAGGATAATGACATGTAACCAATGGAGCGTAAGGGGGGTGTTGTCACATGTCTTCAGCGGGGGGGGGGAGGTGGCCTTGCCTATACTGCACGCTGCTATAACCCGTGGAAAAGCTTATCTCAGAAATATCGTGTGTTCTATCGGTCAAAGGTCAGATAAAGCCCGCCGTCCCAGCTGGTATATCAAATTCTGCCGGTTCAGTGATGGCCTACTTCATTTATAGAAAATGTATTTATCAATATTTTAAACAAACAAAATAATCTCCGTGTAAATGGTTGTAATGTTATGAATGCTTCAGTTTTTGTCTCATTTTAATCGGACAACTTTTGCATAAATTAAAGGTTAAAAAATTATTTGACTTTATTCTAATGTAATAATACGATAATTTACGTTCAAAATTACGTCCATTCCCACAAACGCTCATCTGCATGCTTTGAAAAAACTTTTTGTTCACGACATAGAAGCTGTAAACTTATTTAACATTAACATAGCGTGGTGCCACTGCAATTTTCTGTAAAGCTAAAATGTGTTCCTAGCTAGTTTTGAAAAAGAAAATGAACTTACTTATTAGTTACGAGTAAAAGTATATATGCTTATCAAATAAGTGATGAATTGAAAAATTTTATGCCAAAATTGCTTTTTATTTATTTTACTCAGGAAACTAAGAGATTCCATGAAAAATAATTCAATTTTTATTTATTTCAGTCAGTACTATAGGCAAAATGTCAGTCTCCAATCGTAACACATAAGCTATGCCAAAATACTGATGGAACCGAAACTGAGGGGCGGGGGAGCAAAGAGGGTAGTTACTAATAATAATGATTTTATTGTCAAAAACTCGGGTACAGATTATTTAGAAGTTTATTTTAATTTTTATGTTTGGTTTAACTTGTGGAAAAGAACTATTTGAGCTGCATTACTTAAAAACATTTAATGAAAATGTTGAAACAAATCTCAGAGACATGCATTCAGAAATATGGCCAAGCAGGTTCGCTTTAGCGTGAAAAAAGCAATGTTAGACCTAACTCTTACGCGATAACCAAAACACTTTATTGTGTCAAAATCCAGTTCCACTATATATGGAGAAAAGGCATTAATTTATGAAAAATAATTTCCCATAAAGATTTACATTTTATGGTAAATTGTAATATTCACTCAGTATTTGTTTATTAATTAATTCAACTCGTGAATTTAAATTAACTTAATTCTAAATTAGAATTCTACTACTAACTTATTATTAACAATTTTTAAAAGAACGAACAACGCACAAAGAATACGCCTTTCCTTTTCATCCTCGATGGAAAACTGACTCGTGTAGCATGTTATTTCAACGTTCACACTCTTTCCCCGATTGTGTATGAAGGGACTAATGTGGGCGGCAGCGTCCAAACACAAGATTCTGCTACAGGAGTAGAACGCCCACGTAAGAAAGATTCGGCAATCTCGCAATGCTGGCATTGGCTTCTCAACTTTCACGTGGGCTTTAGGCTCCTCCTTCATTAAATTTCTTTTGCTGCGAGGATACTAGACATTTTACTGTACACACTTTACTAGAGAATTGGGGAGTTAAAAAATGTAATCAACAACAAGCTTTGCACAATCACCAGTATTTTTATTTAATAGCATTGATATAAAAAGAAACCTTAAAGCTGGAGTTTAATACCTAAAATAATAATAATAATAATAATAATAGCTTTTGCCTCTAAAACACTTATGAACTTTGTACTAGTCATTCTTATTTTCTGAGAAAATGGTCATAAGCACTCACTCGACTATTCCTATATAAAGAAACACTGAAATCACAAACTACACTGTCACCATGGAACAACATAATAACGCGTTGCAGTGAATTAGTTAAAACAATAACACAAAACACCGCCACATAATCTATAGGCCATGATAATGCTTTACCGAAAATTTTAATGAAGTAATAATCGATTAGAGATAAACGGAGTAATAGTGAATCACTTGAGATGATGATTGGCATTGATTCTCAACTTTCACGTGGTCTTTAGACTCCTCCGTCATTAGCTTTCTTTTGCTGCGAGGAGAATCAAGTCGCTCTATGCAATAAATAAAATAACACGATAAGTTTTGTATGATATCTGTTGAAGGATCGTATGAGGAAAACTGGTGCGAGGTCTTGGTGTGAAGAGCAGTTACACCTAAAACACTTTGACTTCATTTTTACAGTACAAGCTATCAGTAGTTAAGTGGCGTTAAAAGAGAAAGAGTGTGAGTATGTCTATTTCAACTGTGACTCGTTTTGTTTAGGTTCTACTCCTTCAAACTCTCATCTTCAAATCTTCATCATCACTCCAATCTGCCAATCATCGATAGCATTTCTGCTTCAATAAAACTTCCTATTGAATCAAATACTTCAGAAATGACATCACCATGTTCGGTGAGTGTATATACAATCATTCTCATGTTCGATCTTGAGAAATGAAGTGAATTTTTAAAGTGATATCTTGTAGAACGATAACGTTTAGAAGAACAGATGGAATAAATCTTCGAAATGTTTCTTTGGGTCTCTAAATTCAGGTTACACGGACCACTAAATTCATGATTTCAAATTCCGCGGAACACACAGTGATTTTGGATAGATATCAATATGATGTCAAGTAACAACCACAGGTACATCCATAAATACCACCCCCATACCCATGGGCTCTAATGACCTCGATGTTGACGAGCCCTAAAGCCCCCCCCCCCAAAAAAAAAAAACAAATACCCAATGAAAACGGTTTTTTTTAATTATAACAAAATTTTAAGTTCGCACTTGACCATCAAATATATTCAATTAATGCAACGAAACCTTGAAACGTCTCACGTGTATCTTACCCAACTTGTTTTGTACACCAAGATGGTTATCAACGATACGAGAGAAATGTTTTATATTTTTCTATTCGTCACGTGTTTTTTTTCAGATTATTCGAGAAACTTTAATAATCTAATATTTGTGCCATATCAGCCTAGTTTCTTCAATAGTTGATCACAAATTATGATTAAAGATAGATTTATATGTGGATCCCCAAAATTTTCTCACGCTCCTCCAGTGATTCACGTGTTCTGAGCTCCCTTCCCCTCATTTGACCTCGTCAATTCGATTCATGATATCATAGTCATCAGATGAACACTTTTCTTGAAATTAAATAGAAAAATCAGGGAAAAATACATGTGTTCTCAGTGAAATCAGTGAAATGTAGCGTCTGTTGAAAAAGTTACTCATATTATTTAACAATTATCTAAAAAGACATATATACGATGGCTATTCTTAGATTTTTTATAAACGACGAGTTCATAATTAAAATATATATTGTAGAAATAAATATATTCAATTGCCAGAATGTGAATTTATTGAATTTTGTTATCAACATCTTTATTTAACTTTTATTTAAAAACTTTTATTGAAAATAGAGAGTGCATGAGCACAAACGAAAGATCTGAAATGCAACGCCTGACATGCACTGCACTTATCAACCGTCATCTTCACACGGTGCAATGGTCTCTCTCCTAGTGACAATTGAGCATCGGTCGTTGATGACGCGTGGGAAGGCGCATCGGANGGGGGGGGGGGGGGGAGGGGGAGAGGGAAGGGGCACGGCGACAAAAGGTCAAAGCTCGAGAGCTGCTGCTACGGAACGCGAGAGGACGATTGGTGGATGGCAAGTGTTGCTGTGACGTAGGACGTGGGAGGGAATGGGGAGGGGGAGCGGGAGAAGCGTGAGGACTATGACTTCCGTGGGAGCACGGTTGAGGGCGCGGTTCAGAGATGTTGAAGCGAGGGCGGCGTAAAGGGGTAACGACGATGGTGGCCGTGCCGAGGGGTGGTGGGGAGATTAAGTTGAATAGACTTCTTAAGCGAAATGACACAACTGATAACATTTTACACGACTCACCTTCCTCATCATGAAACCAAAGGGCGGGTTCATGGTTTTTGCTAAAGATAGATGTGGGAGTAAGTAAATCATAAGTATATATCTCTAATTTTTACACAATTTTAAAGAAATGTTATTTTTAATTTTATGGCTGATAATGCTATAAACCAAGTATTTATCGAATTAAAATTTATCTATTCTATTACTGTGAAACTTCACGCCTCCTCTAACGTCACAAGGTTAATAATAAAGACCATGGACGCGGATTAAGCAGTTATATTGTACAGTGCCAACGCGATATCTGTGCGCATTACCTTGAGTATTATATTTTAGGGAGACAGGGTAGTGGAGGTACTTTTCCAAAAGCCCTCACTCACTATCCAAAATAACACAAGAGATATCTTAATTCGCACTTGCACAGAAAGTGCTCCACATGATAGCTAGATATACATTAACCTTAATTTATCCTGCAATGCCTGATAAGTGG
The DNA here is from genome assembly GCA_002313205.1 of Laupala kohalensis. Classification (NCBI taxonomy): domain Eukaryota; kingdom Metazoa; phylum Arthropoda; class Insecta; order Orthoptera; family Trigonidiidae; genus Laupala; species Laupala kohalensis. Next base: position 837,664 of record NNCF01127291.1, read on the forward strand.
GGGAATAAAGACAGAAATGTCTGGGGTTAGGCGAGAAACTGCCGGCTCGCGCACACATATAAAAGCGTTGGCACTGAACAAAGGGAGGGTTGCAGGAAGCCGCTAATATCCATTGCTAGGGCTTCGTCCCGATAGGATTCCTCAACGCGATGTTATCTCCGATTTCCACCGCCTTATCACACCTCCATATGAGTCCCAACGGATGAGCTCTCGTGCGAATCCAGCTTGGATATTAGAAACAATTGCTTCGGTCTTCACCGAGAGATCTTGGAATTCACGTTTTACGTCACACTCTTGAGGAGCGGAAGGAATCACAAATGTGACGATATGCGCACAGTTCTCCACATAACGGATTTAATGTGTTGCATAAAATTTTTATTCATCAACACATACACATAAACACACACACACAGATATATATATATATATATATATATATATATATATATATATATATATATATATATATATATATATNTTTCCTTTGTCTGCGAAAAAGGCTCGTTTTTTTTCAGTCACCTATCAGTTCCCTCGGCACCATAGCAGGTTGACACCTAATTGTCCACACATTAGTTGTATCTCTAATCCTGTTCCATTATCTTTATGACTCATTTTCAATTTTATTCTTTGTTGTCTATGTAATCACATGTCGTTGTGTCTAGTATTTTCAGAATATCTCGTAAGTCCTTTATCTTCGTAACATTATCTGTATGGATCTTACATAATTCCTTTCGTTGTAAGATATTGCATTTATTTTGCAAATTTATATTTCCTTTCCCTTTTAGCATTTTAAAAACTGTGCTCTCTTCCCCCGCCCCCCATAAATGTCGCACTTTCATAGAATGTGATATTCTTCTCCTTTTCAACTCATGCACTCTTCATCTAATATGTCTTTCCTTCAAATATTCCTTGTCATTGAAATTCCCGAACCCCGTGAGAAATTGTATTATAAATTTATTTAATTTGAACCATTTTCCAATTTTTTCTCCATATGCTATCTGTGGTAAATAGCCGAAAGTTGTTCTCCCATTTCCAGTTCTCCCCCATCGAGTTTGCCACGCATCCACAAGATACTACGTCAATTACCATTTCGAGGCCTTATGATCTCTCTTCAGTGCTTCTCCATTTACGTCAATGCTCAATCTGTATTGAGTTTATTTATGTAATTGTCCTAAAACCAATAGGTAAAATGTTATCCGTTTGAAATGAGTGAACCCAATTTAGGAGAAAAATTTTTCACAAAATTTTTCTGTTTCGAATTGAAGACGAAAATTCATGAACTAAAGACTTTTAGGAGCACCAAGCTTACGTACTGTAGTAGGACTCCTCTTCCACGAAACACACATATATTAGAGGAATGTGGAAGAACAGTTATGTTTGTCCTCTGGATGTTGATGTGGTACCAAACTAATGAGCCCAATAATATATTTTTAAAAAAATCCTGGAATGATATCTCTCTTCAAATGTGATAACGAACACTCATTTTTGACAGTAATGGGAGCAATTTTAATTATGAAATAACGCACTTATTCGAAATGTCTATCGTTACGTCATTCAACTTTTAAGTGACAAAGTATACTACCGAATTTTTCTACAGGGAGGGTATAAAGTGTGTATTCTTTATTAAATAGTTAATAAATAATTAATTTTGATTATAAACTTTTAATTCTTAATTACATTTTCATTATTCCATCGATTCAAATTTCTTAAGTAAACAAACCTCCACCAAAACCCTTCAAACATCGGATTTTGTTCATTATAATGTTGACGAATTAATATTACGGCTGATTACTATGGCATCTCTCATAAAAATATTCTGTTTCAGAGTTCGTTTTACAATCGAAACAACGAACGTTTTAGAAAGTCATTCTGGAAAAAATGAACCTAAGTTGGGAATTAGATGAAAAAAAAGCAAGGGGTGGAGAAAATTTAAATTTATAAGAGAATGATATAATTCTGAAAGGAACATGAAATGGTTCAAACCCTGTGGAAAAAACAGAAATAATAACAGGACATGGACATACGGACACGTACTTAAAGAGGATAGGGAGTATCACATCAGATTTATGTGACTGTTCAGAAGAAAGAGAAACGATAGAACACATTTGTGAAATTGTCCTCTATATGGTCCGGAATTTCTAAGTCAACACATGAATTTAGATACGTTAAACCCTGAACATTTAGAAAGCATCGTTATGAAAAATAAAATATATGAAATACTTGAGGAATTATGCATAAAAATAGGTTTGGTGAAGAATAACTCAGACAATGGTAAATAGTGTCGGAAGCTATCCGGAACTGTTGGCAATATAATATACGAAGTCAGGAGCGACAAAATACTTGTGGTAAAGGATCGGGCCATAAAACTTCTGAAATGACTATTGCAAACGGAGGTTTATGAATTCTGTAAATAAATAAAGAAATTATAAAGTCATTCATTTCTAGAAGCGTGTTATACATTAAGCAAATACCCATCACGTACGACGGCAATTCAAGGCTATGGCGTTCTTGCATAAAAGTTTATTTACGCCTAAGGATTTAATCTGCCGTCCACTCTTCGTTAATCTGAAACGACCCATTTCTCCTTGAGACCTAAACATCTGGAACGTAGCAGATAATTGCTAACACATGCCGATGAGGAACACATTGACCACAAAATTCTCAAATGTAAAGAACAATGAGGTTTGTGTGCGTCTCCAGAAGAGCGGATGTTGAGTCACGATTACTTTAATACCAGCTATTGAATCCATGATTTAAGTGTACATACAATGTAGCGTCGCTATGTATTTTATGTTATACGAAGAATAATGATATTGTGCAAAAAATATGATAATGGTTAGTGCATGTGAGACGTACATCTGTACATCGGCCATCAAACAGTACATGAACTATATTTGTCACGTGAGCATTTTACTATTACAAACCATAATTGCTATTATTCTGAACCATTTATTTAACATAAAAATGTAAAAGGTTTCTGAAGAATGATTTTCATGAAGTATTTTTTTAAAATCTAGGTTAACAGATAGTTTTGATAATCGCGTGTAATTTACGTAAGCAGAGTTATCCACGTTCTCAAAGAATCAAAATTGTGAAAAAGCCATTTTAAGATGAGGAATAGATTAAAATATAAGCTTTACTGGAGGACAAGTTTATGGGAGGTTATAATATTATCATTTATGAAGAAATATCCTAATATAATCTTGAAGATTTTCGCGGCCTTCGTTATGAAATTCTCTTCGGTTTAACCTCCAACCTAGTAACATCTGAAAGACGCTACAGCGTGGTAACCGAAACTTGAAATCCAAATCTATGTACCTTAAATGTACATAATTCGGCACCAAACTATCCAAAACGTTCCGCATTGCTAGACGTAGATGAGTGTCTCGCATAATAAAATCATGGATATGCCACTGGTCTTCCATACTTTCACAAATTTGTTACCTAATGTATCAACTGCCGCATCTATGAGGTCCGTACAGTTGGCAGACTCCTTTTTATATCCATTGATAATTTACATCAATGTATTATATGTATTGTATTGAATTGTATATTTATTAATATACAATTATATAATAAAATAATAATATGATTTGTATATTTGATCCTTTCTCTATACCAATAATATGAAACCAGATAGAATTTGTTAAACAAATTATTGATAATACAAGGAGGTTATAGATGGGGGAATTAAATTTTGAAAATCGTAATAACATGACATTCTATTAGAGGAAATTGTCCGTTGACATGATCCTTTTTACGGCTTTTGAAATTGAAGGAATTACAATTCGTATTTTATATATTTATTATATATTTCTAATCTGCAGTAGCGAAAACAAAATAACAATTCGAAACGTTTAATAGATAACGAGCAGACACATGTTATATTACAGCTCTTGAAAATAAAGGGGTAAAAATTCATATTTTTTCAATATTTAACTCTATAACGTTAATGTACATTACGTAAGCAGTGTAAGTGATGTTATAATTAACTGATCAATTGAGAAAATGATTTTACTTTTCTTTTTTTTTCTTTTTGAATACAAAGGACAGCAAAGGTGAAAATAGATCAATTTCTGGCAACAACGTAATTATATTTGCATAACACTTTTACGATATTTATATGACTAATATGTCGCTGTATGTTTTTAAATAGTATTCTGAAAAAAAATTCTTTCAAATTTAAAAAAAAACGGTAATAAGTTCATCTAGCGACTTTGAATATGAACAGAGCACTGGAGAAGACCAAAATATAGAGGTCCACGCAAGAAATGACCCTTTCACTAAATAATTTTTTTCCCACACTATGCTGTAGACGGAGAAACGTATATGACAAAATATGCGCAATAGCTTTGCACCACTAGTTTCATTTTCTTTGTGAATAATTGTGTACCACTGTTTGTACTCTAGACTATTTTATTTAAATAGATGATTATATTTGAAGATCATATATAATTTTATTGTTTCAAATATTTTACAATATGGTTAGTATTTTCATCTTATTTTACTATATTTATGCAGGTGCGATGTCTGAATCAGGAGATCGCATTACTCCGAGATGAGCTGAATAACTCGTAGCAAAGAATCATTGCGTTGGAGCAGAGAGTGGCGAAGTTGGAGAAGGACCTTATACAACTCAAGTCCACAAATTCAAATTTTAGAAATGACCCAAATCCTCAGGATGATGAAAAAAAACAACACGAAAATCAAATTTCTCCGTTGTCTTTACCTCGATATAACCCCTCGCTTCAGGATAGTTCAGGGAAATCATTGCGCCTGAAAGCTTTACTGCAAATGATCAACCTGCGTATATTACGGGACGATCTCGATGCAGCAGCACCCTTGTGTGAACAGGTTCTGGAAGAGAGGAAGAAGATAGGATGTCATGATGATGGTGAGATGGTTACCTTGCTCAAAATACTTGCCGTTCATTTTAGAGAACAACACAAGTACGAAGAAGCTGTAGGTCTATTGAAGGATCTTCTCGCTATCCAAATAAAAGATTTTGGAGGGAACCACTCAGACGTTGCGGCCACATTGAACAACTTGGCGGTGCTTAATGGAGATTCGTGGAAGGTGATCAATGGTGGAAGAGAGTCTTGGAAGTGAGGGAGAAAGTTCTAAACCAAAACCATTCAGATATAATTAAACAACTCAATAATTTGGCTCTTCTCGGTAAAAAGCAGGGGAAATATGAGGAAGCGGAAAGGTATTACCGAGTTCTTGAAATTTACGAATCAAAACGAATCTAATATGGCAAAGGATAAGAGCAATCTTGCGTCGTGTTATCTGAAGCAGGGCAAATTCCAAGAAGCAGAGATCCGGTACAAACAGATTCTCACCACAGCACACCAGCAAGAATTTGAAACCGTCAGCGGTGACAACAAACTCATTTCGCAAGTGGCAGAAGAGAGAGAGAAAAACAAAAATTGTAAAACGGATTTCGAACCGTGTAATGAAGAAGGTGGCTGGCACAAAACAAAAATAGAATGCTCAACAATAACCAAAGTTCTAAAAAATCTTCGATCTCTGTACCGTGTTAAAGGTAAATACCATTTCTATCTTTAAAAATAATACAAGAAACGTGGGCAGAGCGCTGAGTAGGTGACAGGAGTGCCGAGATTCATTACCAACTGACTAAATTGGATTTTTACAAATGCCTTAATAGCCAAACTAATATATCCAAACCACTTCTAAGGTCTGTCTGCAATGATTTAATAACTGGGTCTATTACTCGGTCAAAACGGGCGGAGCGTGATGTTGACCTCATCAATTCTTTCTTGCATATAGAACAAGAAATGGTGGAGCTCTGCATACACATACCGCCTGGGTCCATTACGATCTAAACGGTGACTTCTGTTCATGCAAATTTTCCTCTTTTTCGTGTCCTACGTGGGAAACAGTTGTGAGAAACCGCAGATGTTTTTTCTCGGAAGCCACACATACAGTTGCCACCAGTTCGTAAAGTTGGAGTTCCTAGTTCTTTATGCATGCTACTTTATACTTTTTATTACTAGCGGATTTGGTAAGAGGTGAGTGTGCGGAAATACGAGATTTTCCCGAGCTTGTTACATGCACGTGGTGATATCCTGGTTGGAACTGGGGGGTTTATCTATGTTCTAATACAAAAACTGAGAGAGACGTCCTTAGATAAAATAAATCAAACGAAATCTGAATTCAACAAACGAAAAATTGTATTTCTTTAAGGTAAAAGTACATTGTTTAGACATGTCCAAATAAGTGAAATCCAAGATGAAGAATATGACTAAAGAAATGAATAAGTGGAATAGTGTAAAAAAGTACCTTAATATATATTTTTTATTTCTTATATATATTTGATTAATAAACACTATATTGTCGGTCAGTAATGGTTATGATAGAAGATAGTGATAATTATTATAATCGTATTTTGCTTCTTATTAACAGTACTTGTATAACCCCTTTAATCCGGGATCTGAATTATGCCGGATTAGAGATTCTTCGAATATTTTTCCGAACTATAGAAATTTCTTCTGAAACGGGGTTTCATATTGAATGAACAAGAGTTATTTGCATATTTATGTAATATTTATTTATCGATTACATAAAATGCAAGAAAATTGTTCTACATCAGATGTTATCAACCTGGTGTTGCGAGAACCACGACTCTCTTAAAAAATTAACAGGTATTGTTCTTAAGTAATTAGTGTTATTAAGTAAATGGTATTATAGTAACAGGTGTTAACAAGTTTGAAAAACTTATAATTTTGTTCAATAATGTTTTGATGGTTAAGGAAATATTTGAAATTGCCAGTCTTGGTTGTATCGTATTATGCTATATTTTGTTGTATGAATTATTATTTTTATTTTTAAATATTTTATTGTGCTATTTTTCTTAAATTTAAAATAACTTCTCTTTATCACAAATGTATTCCAATTGATTTTTTTCTCAAGTTTTCTTCGTGTTTTTCTTGCACGGTATGTAATTGATAGAGCTTATGGCAGTTCGTAAAAATAGTCATAACGAATTTTCTCTTGATTTGAATAACATTTACTAATTTTCTCCTTTGACTATTAATATTCCTTGTTCTTTATTTGCAATCATTTTATTTCGCCTGTTATTTAGATTATCCGGAAAATTGTTTTCTTCCTTTTGTATTTTACCTACTATTTCAATTGAATAAACTTATAGTAGAAGCTGTCTTTCAATTTTGTCACGTAAATTAAAAAGTTCTTATATTTATGTTCTAAAAGTAGTGCTATTAGTTTCTATTACTTGATTTTCATATGTTGTAAATGTATTTTGCATTACTTTCGTAAGACCCGATGAACATAAATTTCCATAATATCTTAGTAAGTATAAACATCATTCGAGAAATTATTGGAGTGAATAAGTGATTCACAAAACATGTAGTGAAGTTTGGGGCAAATGTTTGCGCTGGGTGTTGGAATTCGTCCTTGTAAGTTGCTTGTGACGTTATTTCCATTTTCTAAATTCGGTCTTCAAACATATTGATATCTCTTTTATTACCTGTAATACCACCTCGGAATACTCTCATGGGGTTTACAAAACGAAGCACGAGCATTTTCTACTGATTTAATGCAACAATTATTATTGTTTTCTAAGTGTTTTAGCACCCCCTTTCTTTCAAAATATAATATTATACATTTCTTGAGTACGTTGATTTCTCTTTACAATGATGTGCGAAAGTCTACTTTAGCATCCTGAGGTGGTTGGGAAAAACTGGTTTATTCGACCAGCGCCTAATGGGGTAAAAATCCACATAGCAATCTAAAATTGCTTCATGATCCAGACGGTTCCTACTCTTCGCAGTATATTTCTCTTGTTTTATTGTTTCACTCATTTTCTTCTATCGTTTCAAAAAGGTAATATATAATTATTTGCATGATAAATTGAAAGGCGTTTCTATGTTGCTCATTGTTTTATTGGTATAAAGCTTTTTCGGCTGCATTATACCCACAAAACAATGAGCTTTATACCAATAAAACAATGAGCAACATAGAAACGCCTTTCAATTTATCATGTTTTGATAATTTTGCTAAAGCTCCACAATTACCAAGTATATAATTATTTATTAACGATAATAATTTTGAAATATTTATAGATACAGGCATATGTGCAACATTTTTATTAACATCTTTCTTCTTCACTTCGTAACTGAATGTATTCCTTACTAGACTTATAATGGCAACTAGTACAAAAAAGCAATTCATGTAAATATATCTTATTTGTCTTAAATTACATGAGCAAAGAAACTACCATCCTTTCACTACGGTCTTCAAAAACAAGCTCTAGGAGCTAAGAAAAAAAGCACGAAAGAAGCTGTTACCAATCAAAAATCGTCATTATGAGTGCCCAAACCCTCCCCGGTCTCTAATTTTATAACTCTAAAGACTCACATAATGTAATTTAATGACAACAGTTCTGTTCTTGTAAGTCTCTATGTTGTATATGTCAAAAATTGGTGTTTTTTCTTCATATATTATCCTGTAATTTTTGTCGTTATGAAAAGAAAAACAATTTCAGCCAGGGGGCGAGTTTTATTTTCCGCTGTATCAAGGCAGGGCATAACTTTGCCCCATCTCATGAACCAATGGTTCGAAAGAAATTTTGTTTGAAAGGTTTGCGAAAATTTGAAACTATGAAGGGGCTGGTGAAATAATTTACTTCTTTGGAACAAGCATGGATATATAGGGGATATACTCTATCAATCATTTAATTTTTTTATTTGAGCTCTCCAACTATTTTCAAATCTAATACATGTATTGAGAACTGGAAAGTGTTACTCTTTACCGGACGCTACCCTGATGCTGAAGTGACAAGCAGGAACTTAGAAATTGATAGAAATTTGATAAATTTGATTTAGTGCTTCAAATAAAGTTAGTAAAATATAAAGAAAAAACTTACATTGACTTTCTATAAAAATAATACCAAGAAGTATTTTGTCTCAAAACTTTTCGGTAACATAACATTTAATCAATGAAAGGAATATAATTATGTTTCCATATGATGACCCTTATTTGCAATTATCGCACATTCATCTTGCAATAACACTGTTTTTTGAACAACGTTCTATTTTGTCTGAAATTAATGAAAACAGTTCATCTTGACAAATTAAAAAATAATTTCCTGGGGAATACTTCGACCTCAATGGATATGTAGCTATAGAATTGATAACAATTATTTGAAGCGTGTCCGCGCACTATGGAAGCATAGCCGCTATTAATATTACATGGAAACGGAGCGGCGAAGATAGGTAGGGAATTATAAAACACGGGTGACGTACCGTACCCACAAAAGTAGTTAACGGTTAAACCCCAGTTCATCAATTCCGTTTGCTGTGGAATACGACAATTCCTCTGAAAAGTATGGCGTACTATTAATAAAATTCATGTTATGCGTGTTACGGTTCCGTTACGGTTCCGTACCGAAAATCAGTTTACTGTGTACGCCGACAGAGTTCAGCGCGATCGCGTTCCCGCCTTGCGTCCGTTGCAGCCGTATGGATTTCCCCTCCACGACCTGCGGACAAAGACGCCAAGGACAAGTTGAAGCACGCGCATGCGCAGTGTGTTGAGCTACGGATGCGTAACAGCGTCGTCAGTTGGTGCGTTGTTACAGGCACAATACAGCAGCTGAGAAACGCATTTTTCCATTTGCTTTTCTGGTTCATGATGAATGTAGATACAGAAATGGTAGTAAATGAGGTGGAGAAGAGACCTGCTTTATGGGATTCTTCATCGGACGAATATAAGGACAGAAGTTTGAGGCTGAAAGTGTGGTATGAGATATGTGATCGCTTGATCGTAAATTTTAAAGAAATGGGCAGCAGTACTCAGGAAAATTGGGGTAAGTAAACAACACTCCTTTATGACAAATACTATTCAGATAGTACTAATACCATAGAAAATTGTATTATTTGGTCATGTATTATCCAGTTTGCACCATACTTAAAACTACAAATAAAATTTCTACACTACACCATTGAGGATGGTTTGTTATGGGACCTTTCATAAGTTACGTAACACACCTTGGGAGGGACGGTGGATTGACAGCGTTATTCTACGTTACAGCGAGGACCGGGGGTGTTAGTCTTGGTGTACTGTTTTATAAGGTTATTGGGAGGGTGCTTTTTAACCTCAAACTTTGTTATTCAAAGAATAGGATGTTGAATGTCCGGTTAATTTTATTGATATATCGTTAATATATATTTTGTAAATTACGTCAAGATAATTCACCCTATTTTTATTATACCGATCATAAAATTGTGTAAACATTAGAATACGTAATAGAATCAGTATACTAGAGATTTTTTGCGATAGACTTAGAAGAGTCATATTTTGTTTTGGATAACTGAGAAAATTGCAGTTATAAGGAAAGTTCAACATAATAACTACTATTTCTATTTCTGAACGTTTATAAAAATGAATATTTCTGATAATTCATGAAGTCAGAAACACAACTTAATTGTCTCTGGCAGTTTTCCGCCCTCCTCTTCTTCGAGAGACGTAGCAAGGGTTTTGTTAGGGGAGCTGGTTCTAAAGTGAGAGGGAAATAATCTCTTTAAAAGGCACATTTTTTATTCAAGTTTCAGCATTAAATCAAAAATCTCTTTATAGGTTTAACAATACGTTTTATTTTTCAGTATTCGAGTTCTTTGATAAGGGAATATCGGAATCGAGAACCCGTGACTCCCCCTTTGGTTATAACCCTTCACTTCTATTCAGTTTCGAAAATCTGTTCCTAGGCACCTTCATTAGAAAACAAGTTTGTTTTTGTTGTTGTTTTATTCATTTTTTTTGTGTGTGGGCGATTTACTCGTCGGGAGAGGAATGTCACTTAATGAGAAGAGGGAGATCTGGTACCTAATGATTCAATCGATTTCCTAATCATACCATTCCATAACTGTACATGAAAGATATTTCTGATTTTACTAGTTTATAAGCTTTTACATAAAGATACAAAATTGTTTGATTAAGACAATGCGTGACTCTTTGGAACATTAGGGTGAAAAAGTCACAGGTGTGACAATATGGCAATTTATCCGGCCTATTAATTGAATACGACCTAAATAATCCAAATAATCAAGTTTGATTCTTTTAAGTATGAAATATATTAAATATTGTTTCATCAATTTATTATGTTTAATAATGTTTTTGTTCATTTTGATACATTTGTCAATACTCATTATTACCGATACGTGTAATACAACCCATTCTGCATCTAATATTATGGCTCGCATTATATTACAATGTATTTTTATATTATATGCCCTTCAGAGCTCCTTTCAACCATTTACTTTTTCTAATAAAAGATGACATTAAGTAAAATTCACATTAATTAAAAATTAAAAATTTTATTACCTACCTACAAATAAAGTTCCTGTAGTTTAGTAGGTCTCATATTTCCTTATTCATTCACGTTTCGTGTCAGTTGCTTTTCACTGTTCGGTATTTATCTCCTCAGTGACACAGTTGGTACCTCAGCCACTTCTCGTGATCACTAGTGCTTACTTCAGCCGTATTTTTCCAACCACGCACCCAGACCGTGTCTTCCGTGATGCGTCTGACGGCTTTCATAACCGAACCTACTATATTTTTAGTAGGGTAGCACATGCAAGTATTTCCCATTGGAAACTAAAATTGGTGTAGCTAAAATAACTATGATTTCACTATAAATTGAAAATGGTTTTGTTCTGGAACTATACTTCGGTGTTCATGCACTAAGTTTGTTCTTAAAGGATTCCGAGAACGTTGATTACGTTATTCTATTCAATCTTGAAACCTTAACTTTTATGCGAATTCCTGGATGGATGCTGATGATATCGAAACAGTATTAAACTTCCCGACCTGGACAGTATAGTCCGTAAAACGTGAAACTATTTAAGAAATAAGTGGATTCTGACTTCAAAAATTAATAAAGTAAAGATTCTGAATTCAGGTTTATTTCTATATTATTTGAGACGTATGGAGATTGTTTCATTCTTTGTGGTTTTTATGTTTAACATTTTATGCATATTCGCCTTACGCATCGACTTTGCCACCGGTAATTTTTTTTTTCGATTAGACTCACATAGGTGACCTATAATAACTATTAATAGTTATAGCAAAGGAATGGCACTTCTTTAAAACCACCAACACTTTATATATTATATTAGAACTTCTGACACTATTCTTCTGACGTCACTGAACTTCTGACGTCTTTATATAATAGAACTACTGACACTATTTTTATCACGCTTAACAAACGTTTTATTTGATACTCGCTCTTCAATTCAATAGTGTGTAACTTTTTTTAGGGTCTTCGGGACGGCAATTATTTTTAGAAAGAGCGGAGGATATTAATGTGCATACTTCAACAGTTACCCGCCCATGCAGTTGGGAATTGAAATTATTAGTGTTCATTCACGTATAATCAATTTTCTATGTACAAAATAATTCTTTTATCGTTTAAGTACTATTCAGTTTATTTATAAGCTATTCGGTATAGTTAGTCAGTTTATCCTTACTGATTTGTTTCTCTCTCTTTTTATAAATGTCTTTGAAAACGTGAGAACAACTTTTTACGCCTTACGACACCACAATAAGGGTAGATCTATGGGGGCTAATATTTATTTTTTGCACGCTATACTCCGTAATGAACCAGAAATCGAGAAACGGCTGAACAATCTTCTTGACACCCCTTTACAATTTTTACGCTCAATTAATAATTTATGAGTACCTCGTCTTGATTATATAGATCAGTAGATGATAATATATTCTGTTGTTCTTCCATTCATACTACCATCGAGACCATCAATCGCTCTCCATATTTTTCTCCTCAGGTCGGTTGGGTAGAAAATCCGGTACCATTGTAATTCCCCTTCTAATGGATGGTTTTCTTCTGAATTCTAGGTGAGGCCAAATGAGTTAAGGAATGAGAGAATTCGACCCGTTGAAAATGTCACGCGAAGGTCGAATAGAGGACTCGTGCAACATGTAGTTTAGACAAAAGGAAAACTTAGTAAAAATTGCCTTGATTTCTCAGGAAATATTCTAAAAATTCATGGAAAATTGTCAGTCATCTACACAAACTCGATTAAAACATTTATCAGTGGGGATCTAGTCATTGGTCTCGTGACCTCTAGATGTGTGGCAACACTACTTCTATGATCACTCGTAAGATATTTTTAGAATATAAGTTACACATGCGCATTGACATTAAACCTCATATTCTAAGTTGAAAATAAAGTCTCCGTGTGTGGAGCGAATACTGCAACGAATTCCATAATAAATGCAATGAACTAAAACTAGAAAACTTGAGGTAGAAACTCGTTTGAACTGACATGAAATTTACATGAATTTTGTTTGAATGCAGACGAACTGTTTGCTACTCATCACTTGGAACATTCTGATAAATCTTGCTAAACGCGTACATGGTGGTGAAATATTTTTTCTGAGTACGTTTTGCCCCAGAATGTGCTGCCAAGATTCATTTAGTGTTTTCCCTTAACATTCTGCTCTAAAACTAGAACTAATGTTAAATATGTATCATATTGCAAATTCGTCTCTACTTTGCTCTTCAATCTTGGGAATATTTACCAATAAATTTCTTTCAGTGCGCACACGTGCCTTCCACAAACCATAAATTGTGATTCAGTGCTAGTACATTTTTTCTCCGTATTTTAAACAGTTTCAGTACCAGAACATTATCACATCACTTGTATCACATCACAAAACAGGGGAGACAGGTTCGTGAACATACCTGAAAACGTGGGAAGAGCGCGTGAAACCGGCATCACCATAGATGCTACCCGGATTCACTACTCTCCTCTGTAAAACAAGTGAACCCGGTGACCCGCTTCAGAAAATCTTGGAGAAGTGGTTTCCTACTTCATACGTTATCTCCCAGGCTGCAAGTCATCACGAGATCGATTTTTCGAATGTGGTTATGGGAATAATGGTTTTTGAATTAATTTTAACGACTTAATGATATGCTCGTTAATGAATTATGCTTTTTTCTCTTTTCATCCAGGTGTATTATTACAATAAATGCTCCCATTATATTACTGTCTCATTTATCTTTGGCGTATAATTAACTTATATTATCATCAGGACTCGTATGTTGCGTGTTTTGCATAATATATTCCTGACTTTCTATGGCTTTGACGAATCGATTTCCGGCATTTTTAACCTCGTGGGACTATTTGAATTTAATAGTGCATATAAATGAAGATTTTTGTTTAAACTACTTTTTAGGTTAAATGAATGTAATCAATCAGAATTTATATGTTTACAATATAAGAATGGCTTATACTGAAAGAGCTCGCTGGTATTCTTCAACTAACACAATTTACAAGTACACTTGCACATTCTTAGTAATTAGCAAACGCATATGTAACTTGTTTCTTTAGTGAAAGTTTAATTTTTTTAGCGCATATTTCCGATTTTTAGTGCGTCTTCACGTCAAAATATCTGCGGATACTTAGGTTTAGTTTGAAACATACCATTTTTTAAACATATTTGTGTGTTTGTGTAATTATAATTTTTTAACTCTGTGGATGGATTATGCGCAGCGTTCCAACTCTAGTATCTCTTTTTCCTTAAGAAAATACCTGATTCGTTTAGATTTACATCCACTACATGACATATAAAATATCTAAACTAAAATGAAGCATTTAGCCTGTAGAGGCAATTCAAAGTATTTTAATAAGTGTTTTTTATCTTTCAGTGGAAAAAATTCAAACTAGATGGCGAACTGCGAGAGATGCCTACACACGGTACAAGAATGGGAATAAACAAGGAAAGTCTCAGGCGAAGAAACTCGCATATTTTGATACTATGCAGTTCTTGGACCGTGCACCGATAAGAAAGAATGCATCAAATATTGGAGTCCAAGACGGAAGTGTTGATGAAGCTGCTCATGGATTCAATTCTTTGGATGAAATAGAAGATGATGATTGTAATCCTAGTCCTTCTAGTTCAAGGCAGACTGCTTCTACTTTTAAGGAGAAAGACTGGCGGAGAAAACGACGCTTGGAAGAATCAACATTTGAAGAACGCTTACTGAAAATGTTGAAAGAATGCGTCGAAAGAGATGACGATGCAGATCATTGCTTCTTCGCGTCCCTTCTCCCAACTCTGAAGACATTCAATGACGACCAGAAATTACAATTTCGAATGCAAGTGTTAAATTTAATGATGCAGATAAAGAATAATGGTACATCCCAAAATCAAACTCCAAACGTTGCAGTCTCTACACCTGAGAATCGTCATTTTCACTCTCGGAACAACACTCCTCAACCGAAGCAACGAGGGCATTCCCAAACTTCGTCGCAGCAAAGGGTGCATCAGCATGGTGGAAGGACTTCGTCGCGTCGGGTTGTCAACAACAGAGTCCCAAATCAGCAGTCAACGCAATGTGACTTAAATGATTCCTCTTCGTCCTTCTGAAATGTGTAGTTGTAAATATTTCAGATGGAACTCTTACAATTCAAAACTGAGAACGGATGGGTATGCTGAGGCGAATCTTGACTGTAATCAAGGGGAGAGGGTTTAATTTTATAAATATTATTATACATATTATTGTAAAAATTGTTATAAGTATTTTTGTAAATATTATTATGAATATTATAGTGATTTTGTATTTTGATATAATACATCAATTCAACAAAAAGATAATTAAAAATTCACTAAAAAGTAACCAAATTTATTAATTGTTTAAAATAGATAATACATATTAAAGGATAAATATACGTATTATCAATTTCAATATTATCTGTTGAAAGTTGAGGTCCAATGCGGGAGGGGGGCATAACCCCCCTTAGCATCCCCCCCCCATAGATCCGCTACAAATCAGCAGTGGGTATGTATCCACTTTTTGGACGAAGAATATTTTTAAAGACCATGAAATACTTTTTCTACGTGTGATCATTTTAACCACGAAAGGAATCATGTAGGTATTGCTTTGTTGTGAGTGTGGTGGGTGATATTTTATGTGAAGTAAGTCGTGAATGAGAAGTACCAAAATGTTCTGTGGTAGTTTGTGAAAATGTTTTTTCTGCTTCTTCATTGTGTATAGATGTTCTTTCTATGCAGTAAATATTGACTATAGTAATGAGTCATTTGATGGTCAACGGAGAAAATTGTTCTTAACAAATGTTGACATTTTTATGAAAAATATCTGCTGCTTTGTATACAATTTTTATGTAATTTATTTTAATGATACTTCTGAAGGAGTAATCAAAACATTTGTTCTTCGAAGAGTACCCACATTTACATAAGTCCTTATTTCTTCAACGGTATGTATAGTTTTATTTGTGATATGTACAAAATAAAAAGTAATATGTTTTGACATCAATTATCATAAAAGAATTTTTTTCTTTAAATGTTAGTTATTAATTGTGAATTGAAGAAGCTTTGTAAGGGGTAGTCGGGTATTAAAATACGAATGGGGCAATAAGAAACAAAAATGCCAGAGCAGTAAGTTTACGTGGGTAATTTTTTGCACCACACATCACATCAAGAGATTTTAATGCAAAATATGCTGCAAACTCAAAATGGGAAAGAAATATTAATTTGCTTCTTTTACCCCCAGGCAAGTTTTATCGTGTTACCCTACTTAGAGTAATAAGAAGCGGAACAAACTGTAACGAGTTAATAATCAAACGGGGCAATCCCCACAATGTTTACCTGGCGTCGGACTAGTCTCCATGCTGGAGGCCACATATGTTTTACGGATGGCTCACGGACGAGAGCGAGAATTGGAGCTGGGATCTGAGGTCTAAGTCAAGGCTCTCCCTCTCGGGGGCATACACCACTGTTTTCCAGGTAGATGTATTTGCTATACTGGTCTGTGCTAGCCATATAAGGAATATGTATTGACTCAGGGGCTCCATTAATGTGTGTTGTGATAGAACACCACGCAAACTTGCGTGGTAATGCCAACAGATGTTGTATGTACTCTGTGAATAGAAACCTATTACACTTTGGTGGGTTCCTGTTTATATGGGAATCAGGGAAAATGAAAAGGTGAATGAAGTGGTAAAACTGGGATCTAAGGGACATGAATTGCATGCCTAGAAATCATCTTTGAAGTATCTCCTCGAAGGGTGAGACTGGAGATTGTGAACTGGACACACCAGCAATATCTCACCATCTGGAAGCTACGAAATATAACCAAGAATATAAGAAGTCATTACTGATCTTAAGTAGGAGTCGTATCAGGAGAGTTGTAGAAATTTTCACAGGTCTCAATACCCTACGGAGACATCTTCACATCATAGAGGATATCATTTCATATCGTGGAACATAGAGGTTATCAGGAAAGCTAAGATCCGCTTCTTGCTGTCCTTCAGCAAGGCCGTTGGAGTAAGCCTATGTATATTAAGGGGTAGAAAGGGTCTTTGAGGTCTACGTGCGGGACTCTGTCCATAAACTATCCCACCCAATCTTTAATCTTATCTAATCAAGCGGGGCAATAAGATTTATCTTTTTGTATTGGAGTATATCATTATCCTAATTACAGGTTTTTATCACATATCTAAGTCAGGACTCTTAGCTACAATAAAATAGTTATAATAAAAAACCAACACTGCTCTACAAACTGAATTGGCGTTATGGATATTTTACGATCCTCAAGTGATACGTTATAAAATGTCTCCGAGTGTCCTTTCAATTCATTGATGACCTCCCGATTTAACCTGCCGCTTCGGGCATCCGTTCTTCCCAAATGACGAATTGTGGGAGTTGCAGGCTTCTCATAAGACTATGGTAATAAAATGATTTGCTTTCAAGTATTCGGCATAATAAAGATGATACGAAGGAAATGTTTCGTGAAGTTCTTCGAAGTATATTTCTTTATACATTTCGTTTTTGTCACAATGTGGTGAAAAGAGAAACATATACCCCGTGAGAATGTTTTTCACGTAGGTTTCCGCAACTGGAAGGGTTTGTTTGTCCGGTTGGTACCGCGTCTGGTTGTTATCGTTTGATATCCCTGCTGCTGTGTAAACCTCCTTCATAAGTGACTAAAGTACTCTTGACGGGAGGATAGCGATGAAGGAACCTAAAGATTACTTGATTGTCAAGGAGCCAGCTTTGCGAGATTGCCAACAACTTTCGTTGTAGAGACGTGCAAGAGCCAGGAAAAATTAATAGAAAATGGAGCTAATTTAAAATATTTTTAGAATACGTTACAAAAGTTCGAACAATTCGGGATACAATGAAGATGGATTAGAATAGGAGTGATATATTAATAGATAACAAAACAGAGTTCGTAAAAATAAACGACGAATTAAAGACAAAACCTTGCAATGACATTTTTGAAGAGTGGGTGATCTAGGATTTAAGATTAAAAAAAGAGAACAATATATAGAGGTGCACTATGAGTTCAAGCTAAAAACCCTACAAAGTTTATGCCTCCTGAGAATACGCAAAAGTGTATCAAGTGACGTACTAGAATTAACTACAGGAGTTTGGCCAACAGATCTCCGAATCTTGAAGGTAAAGTGTAGAAGAACTTTGAAGAGGAAAGAAAGAATAATGATGAACGGAGAAGAACTGACGAGACAAAATAACGATCGACAGCGGTTAACACAACTATTGCTGGAGTAATGAAACATACTATGTACAAACGATACAGGCCACACACTTGTAAATACATACCGGACGTAACTTACCGAAAACGGACAAAGAAATGGTCAAACTGAGTTAAGATATATATGGCAGAGATAGTAACGGGACATGGCTATTTCGGAACATACTTGTAAAGAATAGGAACCAACGAACAGACAAGACCAGGAGACGTCATATCATAGCTTAAGGGAATGTGGCATATACAGACCAGAGACAGGGCAATTTATGAAAACCATTAAACAGCTAGGACTAATGACATTAAACGAGAAGAGAAAATTACTAGAGACTAAAGTGATGTTTCAAGTTTTTTTCGGAATGTGGATCAAATTGGAACAACAAAGGCAGTAATGCATACGATACACGGCACCTAGTTAAAACGAGCAAAGCTGGAGACAGAGCATATAGGCAAGCCGAAAGAGAGGAAATTCCAGAGGACAGTTACCCCCGAATGACTATGTTGAAAACGGGGATGTCATTAACAGTTGTTGAAAAATGTGATGTTGTAATATATATTGTACCAATTTTTAATATATATTTCAACATCACATTTTTCAACAACTGTTAATGACATCCCCGTTTTCAACATAGTCATTCCGGGGTAACTGTCCTCTGGAATTTCCCTCTCTTTCGGTTTATTCAAATAATAAGGAAGTAGTTATTCAACGCACGAACACTTTAAGACTTAATATATTTAATTGCTTTAATAATTATTGAGATGTCTTGGTTGATTAATTTGCAACTAAGTTATGAAAACATTTTTGGACCTTGAAAAACAAAATATGAAATGACAAAGGTAAAATTAGTTTTTCCTGCATTAAAAAAGAATTTGGATGGGAGAAAATATTTGTGTATTAATAGGCGAACGGTTAAATGTATAATTAGTTTTCTAGTGCCTTCAAAGTAACTTGAGTTCTGTAAATAGTTTGTTTTGTGACTCAAAAAGCTTCCAGAGAAGAATTGTTTGTAAAAATGGTAAAAGTTTTAACAAACTTAACAGGTAATATTCCCTTAAGACATAATAAGCTGTTGTGAAAATATGCCACTTAAAGGGAAATACCAGTGAAAATTTGAGGTAAAATTATATGAAAGGAAAAGGATGACATGTGATGGGAAAGTGATGTGACACATGAAATAAAATGACATCGGTCACTGATGGTACTTTACAAGGAACTACGGAATCAGAGAGGGTGATAGTTAGACAATTTCCCGGGGAAATCAAGCCGCAGGGGTCGTACGGGTTTCCGTAAAGGCCATTACAGAGACTCCAACCTGGCTTCCTATGTTGCTTAATCAATTGACAAAAATTCGAACAAAATAATGCTAGTTTAAAACAAGATAATGCTTATTTAACACAAAAATTAGAACAAGATAATGCTAGTTTGATACAAAAATTAGAGCAGAATAAAATACAACTTTAGTAGTCAAATAGATCAAGTAAAAATAGAATTTAATAAAAACTAGATCGATCTCTTAAAGAGCAAAGGCAGAAGTATGAGATTTTAGATCAGAAGATAACTAGAAACGAGCAGGAGACTTCTCAGAAAATAAACATAATTCAACTGCATGTAAATAAAAATCGTGAAGCAATTACAGATTATAAAGAAAAGGTAGGCACTAGAGACAGGAATGATTCAAAATAAAATTGAATTGGAAACTCGAGTTGATAATATTGATGGAACTTTTGTAGTGTACAAACAAAAGGTTATTGATCAGTTAACAATGAAAGAAAAATCACTTGATCAAAAAGTCGAAAAATTAACTCAAAAACTAGAAATAGATCTTGAAGCTAAACTTAAAGAAAAGGAAAGGGAAATAGAAGAAAAATTAGAAAATATACCTATCGAAGTTGGTACCCAAGTATCTAATCATTATAGTATTCCAGCAAATTTAAAGTTTAGCGGAACTAAAGAGGAACATCCGATCGCCTTTTAAAAAGCGGTAGAATTTTTTTTGAGAGTATTTGTGTACCGGATGAAATAAAACGACAATTAATTTACCATATGATGGAAAGAAACGCAAAAACTTGTATTGATTCATTAGGATTTATTCCCACGAGTTATACAGATTTCTGTGAAATATTCATGGAAAGGTACTGGAATTTTGACACGTAATTGAACTATAAGATGTCATTAATGAAACAATTTTATCAAAAGTCCATGGGGTCTATACGGAAATACGCAACCAGCAAGATAGCTGTATTAAAATTATTTAGACCAGTAATGGAGGAACAAGAAATCATTTATATTTTAACTCGTCATTTCACATACAATATTCAAATGATGCTCAAAAGTGTACCTGGGTTAGACTTAATAACATTTCAAGATCTTATTGGTAAATATGACGATACTTTGGAATCGAATAGTCGATTGGAGAAAAAAGATCAGGTAACAGCTTTAAAGTTAACTGAAGGAAATGATGATAATATTGATCGAAGGACAGGAACCTGGGATACCAATCGCAATGTAAGAAGAAGTAATCCATATAGCAGTAAAGAGTTCGCACCGAGGGAAAACCTGAGAAGAAGATTAAATTATTATCAGGATGGAAGACAAAATATGTCTCGGGGGGGGGGGGNNNNAGGTGTACCTAGGTGGAGGAATCCAGGCGTAGTAGGACAAAATCACAATACAAACCGTAATGTAAACCAAACCACGAGTGGTAGTCAACAAGAACTCAGTGAAGGGAGAGCAAATAAAATTAAAAGTAAGGAACAACCTAATATACTGGAGCCAATAGCCAGTACGAGTGGGATTCAATATCCCGATACAAATACTGGGAGAGAGGAAAACCAGTGAGATCCGATGATCCAGGGTACAAACATACGGTCGAGAACTCAAGCGTGCCCATCAATAGATTTATAGATGATGTAGAGGGAATAATTGAAGAAGATATAGTAGAAACTAAAACGACCAAACAATGTCCCACAATAAAAATTCAAATAGATAATGTTATGTATAATGCACTAATTGACACATGGAATGACATAACTGCTATTAATGAAGAAATATTTTAAATTTTAAATAATAGTTTGATATTACCTGTATTTCCAGATAATAATATATGTAACAGAAATACATATAGTGTCAAATCAAAACCAATCAAGAGGTAATCGTTGATAACATTCAACATAAATGATAAAACATTTAAAGAAATTTTCTTTGTGAAACCCAAATTAGTTTTTCTAATAATTTTAGGGATTTATTTCCTAGTACGTTATAATTATATCAACTTGGAGAAGAAATTAATTATGTTGAACATGAAAGATGGTATGAAGCCTATATGCTTAGACCCAACATCTTATGTAATGAATATTGAATCTATTAAAATAGAAAATATCGAAGATCGAATAAAGGAAAAAGTAAATGAATCCGATGTAACTTGCGAACAGAAGCAAAAATTTCCAAATATATTACTAAAAAACCAACAGGTATTTAATAATAGTGATCAACTAATTAAAGAATATGAACTCCAAATTAAAGTAGAAAGTAATGAAAGTTTTAATGTAAGACAATATCCAATGCCAGTAACAAATAAAATGGAAGTAGCAAAGTTAGTGAAAGAAATGTTAAATAATGGAATTATAGAACAACGCAGTATATTAATCCGATAGTGATAGTGAGGAAGATAGATGGATCATTAAGATTATGTTTAGATGCATCAATGTTAATGCATTAATGACTCCGTTAAAGGACAAACCAATAAAAATAGAAGAAATATTGCCAACGTTCGGTAGGAGTAAAATGTTTACTAGAATAGATATGAGAGCCTCGTTGTGTCAGATAAATGTAAGTCCAGAGAGTCGCAAATATTTGAGTTTTCAATATAAAGGGATTACGTACTGTTTTAAGAGAGTTCCTTTTGGTATTCTGAACGCTATTGCGGCACTAGTCCAATGTATGAATAAAGTGATCGGAGATAAATTAGGAGAAATCTATGTCCTATACGTAGGCAATATTGTTCTTATTAGTGGGACGTTAAATGATCACATTAAAATGTTGGAGGAATTTTTCAAGATACTAATAAAGTCCAAAGTACATTTAAATATCGATAAATCACAATTTTGTGAGAATAAGTGTAACATCACACCACAAGCCCTGATACGATGTTAGTAATTTTTGGTAGAAGCGGGATTCATTCATATACCACAACCCTTATGGTAGAGGTCGCTGCCATCAGCTCGGTTTCCCGAGCAATCAAACACACGTGTAATAACAATAAATAATAATTTAATACAAATTAACTAAATTTAATCTGAATTTACAAACGGAGACAAACTCCCAAAATCATTAATACATATAACAATCTGTTATTACACCAGTAATGCTATCAGAAAGCATTAATTATACTTAGATAAATTTAGTTGAAGACAACTAAATAGTAAACCCTCTAGCTTATATGAACCTCCAAAATTACAAGTTGTTTTCCGCAACAACTAACTATTACAAGTTACGACACTCGCAACTAGTAATGACTTATTCAAGACTACCGCAGCAACCTAACGAACATCTGGTCTCCGCGAGATATGCTAGCCCGATCACATCTCAGTGCCGGCGGACTCAACTTCCACGTATAAAGTCCTCGAGGATCTTCACTCCTCCCAATATATACTACAGAGGAAGTCACGTGATCAACAAATAACCATGCCTTCGCCACCACACCTTGCAAATACTCTTCTTGTTCACCCCTTCGGTTTCTAGGAACGCAGGGACTGCGCCGTGAAGTCGAACCGCCATAGGCGTCAACTACGCGCCCGCAAGCACCCTTATCAGAGTCTCTCATTGTTTTACATCCGGATACGTACTTCATTCATTACTTCTTAAAATTCTTCTTTTCTGAAATACACGTAAATTCCAGTGGACCTCGCATGGGTCAACGTTGCAGACCGCATTCTCCGAGAACAATTGTACCTTCCTTGGAAGTAAATGGTGTACGTTCAAACAATACCTCAGTAACTGAAGAGGCTTAGGGTGGGTCTTTAGTTCGTCGTCCTTCCGCATTAGCGCCGACCGGTCACTTTGTGTAAACTTCTTAACAGTATCCAACTTGTGAATTGCGAAGAAATATTAATATTTCACAAATCGCTAGAATGTCTTGGCTCAGACGTGACAATAAGATAACGTTTCTGGGATATGAGATAACTAGGGAAGGCATAAGGATGTCATATGATAAAGTTAAGGAGATAGACAACATACAAACTCCAGTAAATAAAAAAGAATTACAGAAATTCTTGGGAGTATGCAATTAATATTGCAGATTCTGTCCACGATATGCATTTACTTTAGCTCTCTATATGAATTGTTGAGGAAACGTGAAATGGAAATGGTGTTCCAGAATGGAGAAGACTTTTCAAGAGATTACATTATTTAAAAACATGAATTTTGTGATAGCCCATCCAGACTTTACTGAAGCATTTATTTTACAAACAGATAGCAGTAAGATTGGTTTAGGCGCTTTATTAATCCAAAAGAAAGAGAATGTAGAGAGAATAGTGTTTATTTCCAGCAGAACATTAAAGGAGGCTGAAATGTGTTATACAATTACAGACTTAGAGGCTAACGCCATTGTTTGAGCATTTTCCAGATTCAAGTAATATTTAGGATATAGACATTTCACCATCCGAACAGATCATAAGGCACCTATATTTCTAAAAGGATGTCATTATATGAACAACCAATTGTATAGATGGATTTTATGGCTGCAACAATTTAATTTCGCTATTGAGTATTGTGAGGGCAAAAATAATTTACTGCCAGATTATCTTAGTAGAAATTTACCAGATGTGCTTGTGACAAATAATAATAATGAGCCAATATCAGCTACAATAGACTTGAACATTTTTTCAAAGCCATTTAATGACATAGAACAACTAGGTAATTTACAAGATGGAGATACAAGAATGGAAGAAATAAAGCCATTCATACGAGGAGATATGAATCAAGACCACCCATTATATGCAGAGTTAATTAAAGATCCGGATATATAGAGAATATGAGAAAATTTACTACTGTATAGAGTAAAAAGGAATACAGATACATATCGAGTGTCCATACCCAAAGGGGTTATTGAAGATTTGATAAAAGTGATGCATACCGAAATAGCGCATTCCGGGGTTGATAAAATTCATGCCATCTTCAGACAAAACTGTCATTTCAAATACATGCACAAGATGATTAGGGAAACTATTGGTCAATGTATTGTGAGATTTGAATAATTCGCTAATTAATTAACAAATTTAATCATTCTGTTGCGGAATTTTGACGGTCGAAGAGTTGAAAAATTTGAACGGAGGACGGTTGGGAACGACAACCGTGATCGCGGACGGTCGGTGGCCAGGCGGCGTCGGCGGGATTTCTTTGACATCAATTAAAATTTATGGTCCTTTAGAAATCGAAGCGAGCAAGAGGACGGGGGAGGAGGTCCCACCCATCCTAAGGAACACCATGTGGTCGCCGGGCGAGAACATGCCCGAACTTGTTCGAAAGAACGTTGGAAATTTAAACGTTTTTTGGAGAATCTTCTAGAAAGCCCTTTAAACGTTCCAATGAGAACCAAGGCATAAGAGGGGGAAATCATTTTGGTATTGGGAGCTTACGGCCACGTGACATTCAAAATTTTGGAAATTTTCGGGAAAAAGAAGGGATGAAGCCCATTTAAAGAAGACACAGATTTTTCGTCCTCACTCGTTCGTTTCTCAGATCACGCAAATTTTCGGTGGAGTTGACGTAGTTCGCTCATTCGTTTCTCACATCGAAGTTTACTCACTCATTGGTTTCTGACATCGAAGTTCTCATAGAGCTCTCACTCATTCGTGTCTCAGATGGAAGTTTTTTCGTTTCTGACATCGAAGTTTTAGCTCATGTCGCTTATATCACGCAGATCTTGATTTTTCGGATGTAGTTCGTCCGTTCTCAGATATTTCTGACATTGAAGTTCTCATATCGCGCAGATCTCACATCTAGTAGATATTTCTGATATCTCTCAGATCACGCAATTTTTCGGTGGAGTTGACGTAGTTCGCTCACATCCAAGATAACTTAGATTCTTTTGGCGATGTGCAAATGCTCAGGCGTCAAATAACAAACATTTCGCATATCGAACGAGATTGTTGGACGAGCTCAGGCGGTAGCGTCCTCGCATCAAAGTTCGCTCAAAAGTTGACGCTGCTGACGCATCCATTTGGAGGCTGTTAGCGGAAAGCTGACGGCTCTCGCGAACTATTGAGGGGCTGATCTCCGGGAGGACCTCTTGGCGGCGGTCGTTGGCATCTTGGAAGGTATGGTGCGGCTGGCGGTGATTGTATCACACGACACCGTATTTTGCGCTTGCGCGTCCTGGCAAGGATAAAGTAAAAGTGGCACGAACTTTAAAGAACTTAGTGCCCAGAGTGACTGAAACTTTAGATGAATCCTGCCACGAATAGAGTCAGTGTTTGGATTGATTAAGAAACAATTAAAGAGATTTTTGTTAATCAAGTTAAATTCAGTGTAATTTGAGTATCAATTTGTGTTGTGTCTTTTTGGGGGAAGTTCTAATTGTGTTTTAATAATAATCATGTCACTTTGGCATTGATATAATAGTTCAATGGTTTTAACTTGTGTTGTGTCTTTTTGGGGGAAGTTATAATTGTGTTTTAATAATAATCATGTCACTTTGGCATTGATATAATAGTTCAATGGTTTTAATTTGTGTTGTGTCTTTTTGGGGGAAGTTCTAATTGTGTTTTAATAATAATCATGTCACTTTGGCATTGATATAATAGTTCAATGGTTTTAATTTGTGTTGTGTCTTTTTGGGGGAAGTTCTAATTGTGTTTTAATAATAATCATGTCACTTTGGCATTGATATAATAGTTCAATGGTTTTAATTTGTGTTGTGTCTTTTTGGGGGAAGTTCTAATTGTGTTTTAATAATAATCATGTCACTTTGGCATTGATATAATAGTTCAATGGTTTTAATTTGTGTTGTGTCTTTTTGGGGGAAGTTCTAATTGTGTTTTAATAATAATCATGTCACTTTGGCATTGATATAATAGTTCAATGGTTTCAATTTATGTTGTGTCTTTTTGGGGGAAGTTCTAATTGTGTTTTAATAATAATCATGTCGCTTTGGCATTGATATAATAGTTCAATGGTTTTAATTTGTGTTGTGTCTTTTTGGGGGAATTTCTAATTGTGTTTTAATAATAAGAATGTCACTTTGGCATTGAAGGGACTGTTCAAGAACGAAGATTTATTTGTTGTATCTTTTGGGGGTGATTTGTTTGAGTGAGGAATGTCTCCAGTCATTAAAATAGCTTTATTAATGGATTTATTTGCCTTGCGTTTTCCTTAATTGGAACCTTTGCATGGTCCTTTTTCCTTCAGATACAAATCGAACCCTTTTTAGTATTGTGGAACCCTGAGAAGAGCTAGCCGGGGCATTCACTTGTAACTATTCAAAATTATTTTCTTATTATTAATTATTAACTTTTCAAACCCGTTCTGCCACAGTATATTATGTCTAAAATCGAAAAATTGAAATAGAAATTACTATGGAGAAATGCTTAATAATTTACCTTAAGAACCTAACGACCTTTATGCTCTTGATATTCAGGGTTCATTACCAAAGACGAAGCATGGAAACCAGTATATACGGGTAATAATGGATGTTTTCTCTAAAGTAACCCAATGCTACCCATTAAATAAAGCAAACACAGGAAATTGGTTGCGACGCTTACAAGAATTTCTAAATAAGGCAGGAAGTAATAATTTACCAGTGTCAGAAGGAAGAACGAATTAGAGCGGAAAGGGATACAAGTGATATATTCGACGATACGCTACTCCCAAGGAAACACATCTGAAAGAATAATGAGGGAATTATCAAGAATATTTAGGACATATTGCCATGATCATCATGAAGAGTGGTACATGTTGATTCGTAAAATAAATATTTGGCTCAATATAATACCTCACGGTAGTACTGGAGTATTTCCAGAAGAAATCCATTTCGACCGGAAACCTAAATATCCACGAGATTTTCTTAATATTGATTAACTAGGAGATGTAGGAGACGCATCACTCCTATCTGGACAGTGCAAGAAAACATAATTAAGCAGGGCGGGATTAGGAAAAAGAAGAGAAAGCAGAAACGTTATTTATATAGAGAAAACCAAAAAGTTATCTTGAAAATACCTCAGGTATCTGATCGAATCCTTAGATTATATGGAAAAAATTCCTACTTTTAGAGAACCTTTTAAAATAAGCAGGATAGAAAGTAATGTAGCAGAACTTAACGATACTAATAATGACATAATTGGGAAGTATAACTTTTATAACTTGTACCGGAAGAGGTATTTTGAAAGAAGAGATTAGATTTTGAAATAATAAACAAATAAGTAATATATGTTAACAAATAAAGGGTTAATAACAGAATCTGAATAATTAAGTTTTTGAGGTAGAATATAAATTATTCGAAGAATAAATTTATTTTTCTTTTGAGGGGGAAATTTGTAACAATTTTCAATATATATGCATTGTTATTCAAATAATAAGGAAGAACGAACACTTTAAGACAATATATTTAATTGCTTTAATAATAATTGAGATGTCTTTGTTAATTAACTTGCAACGAAGTTATGAAAACATTTTTGTGTATTGTTTTTTATTCAAATATGAAATGAGAAAGGTAAAATTAGTTTTTCCTGCTTTAAAAAAAATTTTGGATAGGAGAAAATATTTGTGTATATTGCTGTGTATTAACAGGTGAACATTTAAATGTATAATTAGTTTTCTAGTGCTTTTCAAAGTAACTTGAGTTCTGTAAATATTTTGTTTTGTGACTCAAATAACTCTTCAGAGAAGAATTAATAGTAAAAATTGTCAATGTTGTAACAAACATAGGAGGTAATATTTCCTTAAGACAGAATAAGCTACCACTTAAAGGGAAATACCAGTGAAAATTTGAGGTAAAATTACATGAAAGTAAACTATGACATGTGATGGGAAAGTGTTGTGGCATATTAAGAATAAAATAAGTGACGGGTGCTATGTGAAATAAAAAAGTGAAAAATATACATCAGAAATCTTTTGGTCGCATCAACCCCAATTTTTGAAGCCTCCGCCCCCTAAGTAATGATGACGTACGCCGACATCGCATCGCTGCGACAACTACCTCCACCATCACAGCTGCTACCGCCGCCGCGACCCGCGTTGTGAACTGAAGCAAATCCGGTGAGAGTCAATAGACGAAGCTGGTGACTGAGACGGCGACAGGTGACGAGCTTCGCTGCAGCAATCGGGGGAAGACAGCGGCTTGGGGAGCGAGTCTATAGCGGTTTCCAGAGAGAGATAAATAAAGTTCGGCGGTCGGCAAAGGGATAGAATGAGTGACAACCACAGTGAGAATTAGTGAGAGGTTGGAAGGAGAGTTTTTAAGAAGGCAGCAGGAAACTCGAACCTCTGGAAGATAGTGGTAATTGAAGTCATGGTGAGCTGACGGTCATTGGCCATGTGTCAGGAACGGAGCAAGGATGTTATCTGCTACTGTACGTGTCTTTAGGAAAAGTAAGAGGAGAAGAATGCGAACATCGTGTGACGAAGTGGTGAAGCCCATCAAGGTATTGTGATGGAATTAATACTAATAATCTGGATGTTGTAACACGAGTCAAATTTGTGAGTGAGATGGAACTATTTTGGAACTCTTAAAAGTGACTGAATGAGTGGAAATTCGCACGTAATGGACTCGAGATTACGCCCGATCCGCATTACCATGGAAAATATGTATAAGAATCAGTATGTATCTGTAAAGTAACTTTGCCTAGCTCAGTCGTCAAATATTTGTGTTAAACAAAAAAGAAAATCAATTAATTTCTATATCTGATTAACTGTATAATTATATTCAAATTATTTTGGAGTAGTGAATGAATGGTATCAATAAGATATTTTCTGTTCATGAAAAATAACCAATTAACTTGGTATCTGATTAACTTGATTATGTTTAACCCAGCCTTTTCCCACTTCATGTGGGGGTGGCGAGTGGGTATGGATATATGATGCTTCAATTGGTTTTGGCAGGGAAATACTAGGGTGCTGTATGCCCTTCCTGCCGCACCTTCCCTGAAGCGGTGATTATGAATGACATGGGGGTGTATGATTATGAGTGAATGTTGTGGTGGAATGATAGAAAGGGGAAACGGGAGAACCCCGAGAAAACCTGCCGCGAACTTTATTTATCGATTCGCGCTCTTTATTATCGCTCGGATTCTACTTGGATCGGACTGGGTTTGAACCGGCGTCCCTAGAGGTAGAAGGCGAGCGCGTTATGCACTACGCCGCTATCTGATGAACTTGATTATATGATGTGTAAATTATTTCGGAAGGGTAATGATTATGAATGGAATTTATGAAATGCTATGGTATCAATAAGACATCTTGTGTAAAAAAAGTAGAAGAATGATAAACTTTGTTGTTAATATATATTCTTGAGAATAAATAAAATTAAAATTAAAATTGAAATTGTAGAGATGAGAACGTTTTACTCGTGTCAGCAGAATCTGTGCGAGTTTTTTTTATAGAGGTTTTGTGGCATGCTGTTTAGAATGGGTGGTGCTACACTACGCTACCTCCCTTGACAACGCCATTATTCCTAGGTTATGTTTAATTGCTTTTCTTTCGTCGGGAGGACTATAGGCCGGTACTTTGCACGCTGCCACCGGCCTGTACTACGCTCGGAACCAATAGGTGGCAACAATCAGACGCGCAACTACGAGATATCCAAGCAACATATGTGAAATGGTTTTGTACCACTAGTATTTTTTCTATCCAACCATGAGTAAATTGTAAAATTCTTCTTATTAGCCATGTGGTTTATTTTATTGTATCACGTATAGATTTAGAATCTATTCCACAAAGAATAATCAATCAACATTATAATATCGTCAAATATATATGATAAAGTATTCGAATGAAAAGTATATAATTGGTACTTTTTTCAGGTCTTGTTCACTATTTCAAAAAAAAATACCGTGTTTTAAAATTATTTAATCTTTTTAATTTATATATTTAGTTCCAAATACTTTATCGACATAAGTTTTATTATGGAGTAAGAAAATTCAATAATACTTTTTTTTATATTAGTGATCTCAGGTCTTAAGGTCTGCTCTTCCGCCAAACATCTAACTCTGAATACATAATGAAATAAGAAATAGCTCTAAATACTACACATACTGGACATTCATTAAAGTATCTCATAGTAAGATACAATATAAGAATTACACTTTTATAAGAGCACTATTAAAATATAAGACAGATAGAAAACATTATGGAGAATATACAACATGAGAAAGGAAGATAATATTCTAAAGATACAAATTGTATATTTGTTTACCTACTTAAATACTATTTCTATACGAACTCAGGATTAGATAAATTGAAAGTAATCACTACGAAATTTCTTTCCGACTGCTTTTGAGTTTATTTTGGCACGTGAGATTGCTTTAATGTTTTCAGGGATTTGCAGCTCCCAATTTTGAGTCCCAAGGGTATTCCATTCTTTTTTCTAATATGTCTTAGAGTAGATCTGTGCTTGGGAATGACGAGCTGATGATTCTCAGGCAGTCTTGATTATAAAAGGCTATTTAGAATTGGATGATATTATTTTGATAACTTTTTATCAGGAGAGAGGCAATATAATGTTCGTCTGTTGTTTTGTCTCAAAATATTATCATCATGGTATTTGGACATATGACAGAATTTTCTCAGATTATAACTGTATCTGAACAATGGACGACTGTTCAACATCCCGAGAACTGAAGATCTCAGGTGGGAAAGTTTCTTCTTTTTTTTTTTTTTTAAAGAGGAAAAAATCATAAATAAAACATCTAAAAGCATCTTTAGACACTCTTCTTTTCTTCCAGAAATACCGGCTTTGTACTTCGGTTCGTCGATTCGTTATGACGTCCCCACTCGCAAACTCGTGCGGGCATCGCTGGCCTTTTATTTCTCCTGGCACGCAATAACTGTGCTGTTGCAGGACGATAGCGCATTTGTGTAGCATCCGGCTTCGGAGATTACGCATTGCTCTCGCAGTCGTATTGCACCAGTTGCAACGTGCTTCCGCGCTCTTACGCTACGTAACGACGGCGTCCACAATAACAAAGATGATACATGGAGATATATTCCGGGATGTTATACATTGTGAATGCTTGCACGTATTCTTCTTGGTTTAGAGGTGCAACAAAATCGTACACAGTATCCTAACATGGTTCTAGTAGCGCAAAAATGATATTTCTTATTGTGATATCGCGTTTGCAGCTACTATACCTGGAATTTTGTGTAAATCGTTACTATTAATATGGAAACGTATGTTAAAGGCATAAAAGAGTATAAATACACAAAACAGAAAATATCTCAGAAACGATAAGTAATTGCAATTAAAATAAATGGTAGTTTTAGCGATTAACAATACTTACGTGAAACCACATAGTCCTTTCAGTCATTCCCAAATGGACTCGTAATCTGAGTGGTTTTAATATAAGTTCGGTTAATCCAACAAGATCAATCGAATCTCTTTTTTTAGCTCCCGAAATTAATAACATCAAATTAATGATATTTTGAAAAATATACATCGCAAAACTAAGAAATATTATTTATAAGAAGTATTAAAATTCGAAATATAATAATAATTATTATTATTATGACAGCGTGTGGGGTATACCTTTTGAAAACAAGTTTCACATTTTCCTGAATATTCCAGTCTAACTAAATCTCTTTTTATTAGCTTAGTTGTTCACGGCGATCCAGGTTTTTGGACTGTGAGTAAAAGATCTTCACCCATTACAGGGAGAAATACATCTTATCATTATAACACGTGTGCGGAAACTTGATGCATACTTCTTAAAATAATTGGTGAGATTGCGTGCCTCGCCAGATATTTCTTACCACTGAAACCGGAATTGCGTCAAAGAAAGCTGACAATTCGTAGTGGTGCAGACGTCGTCTCTGTTAGTGCGGATAACCAACTTCTCGAATTGTAATCGAGCCAAGTTTCAGGTACAAGTATACGACCATCTGTGCGATTCTGCGAAGTCGAGCGGAGATGTTTGTCCCTCTGGGCGTACACGATTGAGGACCGCTTAGATAAATTTTTTAGTAGCGCAGAAGAATATGTACTGCTATACCGAAGGAAATGAGTTGAATCCAGATTGTTCAGGGTTAAAAGCAATTATTTGTTTTTTGAAATATTTGTCGTTCTGATCCACATATTTCGCATGCTTTCATGTAAGTCTTTATTTTCCTATTTCCAAAAATACTCTCGAGAATGCTTGATAATTGTATTAAAGTCGTCAGGTAGTCATTCTTATTCTTAATGGATTTTGCGACTTAATGCCTGATGTATGAGTGTGTTAGGTTTATACAAGCAAATTCCTATATTTATGAAACTTTCAATTCTCAGTTCAGTCGCCAGGGATATGTAAAAGCCAACTAGGAAAAAAATATAGAAGTTTTTTTCTCAATTGTTCCGTATGTTTTCGGAGGTGCTGAATTCGAATTTCAGTTTTACCACCTCGTAAAGCTTCTGAACTTTGAAATAACTTTTTTTGTTAAAAATTTAATAGAATCAGAAAGAATCGGTGACTGGGCTGTTCATCTTCAAACAATTCGCCTCGTTCTTCCATACTTTCACGCTGGTGGTCATTGCTCATATGCAAAGTGCGTTCATTTGTACCACCACGGCATGCACGGATTGAGTAACACCATGCCATAGGAGGAATATAAATCTGGTAGAGAGGTATCAAATTACTTCAGAGGGATCCTTCACTATCCATCAAATTGATAAGTTCGAGTGCGGTACGTGGAACGAAACGACAATAAAACCAGTGTCTCATGAAGTTCTCTCATTGTGAACCACGAGGAATCACGGCAATCCCACGAGGAAGATGAAAAACCCGGAATTTTTTGTCAAAATTCACGGCGATTTAGTAAGATATTTATTCGGTGGACAAAAAATCATTACAGATTTAATTTGTAGGAAATTTATTGTACATTTCTATTTGCATACTGATACTTTTCCCTAGAAGCGTGTGTTTCGAGCTATGAACAAAAAATTAAAAATTAGCATTCTTTGAAGTATTTTTGAAAAAACTCACAATCTTTACAAGGTGGAAAAGTTCGGATTCAGCATCTCTGAAAACATGAAACAATTGAGAAAGAAATCAAAACTACCATGACTGAACTAAATATCAACTATAAGTAGGTAACTTTAAGTCAGAATTCTTTTTATAGTACAAATAGTCACTATAACGGCAATTCATGAAATACGGTGTATTAAAATCTGCGAATCATTAATTATACTGTTTAAATTAAAACACTGTATTTGAACAATGGTCTGTAATTTAAGTAGAGTTCTCTAGTTTTGCGTCTGTTGTCGTTGAATAACTTTTTTAAAGGTCGGTAAATACAAGGTAAATATCATACTGTAATTATCCATATTAATTTTGTGAACGTGTGATAGTTAATTTCATATCGAATCCATTAGAAATTTATCGAATCCATGGAAATTTATTTAAAAACTGTCATACCAGAGGCTTTATTCATAACAGCATGAAAAACTTCAAGACAGTTTTAGTGAAATATTAGACCGAAATTTATAAGATAAGTTGGTAGATAATAGTTAATTATTTAATTTTTTTTAAACTGTCGTCAGGACGCTCATACAACCTCAATTGAGGATCCATCGTCATAAGACTTCGCTATGGTTCATTAACATCGCATGGACCACCACGGCGCGCTTCGCTGTATCATGCTAGCGCACGTGCCAAAGGTAACAAAGAGGCAGAAGTGAAGTACTGGGGTTGGGGTGGGGGGATGAGGGGGCGGTGTTTGCGCATCTGTGAGTGTGGGGGCGGTGGAGGAAGACCGTTGCAGAAGTGGCGTCTGCGGCCACGCCGCCGCCGCCGCCAATGCGCCGTCGCAAGTGCAATGCCCTCGCACAGGGAGGTTGCCGACCGCCAGCGCCTCCGCTCCGCCGTCGCCGCCACCACCTTCGTCGCCATCGACGAGTGAGATGCTGACAGATTTGTTTGACAGCAAAGCAACAAAAATATAAAAAAAAAAAGGAAAGAGAAGATCAAAACACTGAAAAGAAATGGCTCATTTATTTTGTAACAATATTGGTACGTCTCCTATTCACAAACAAGCCAACGTTTCGGCCTCCTTTATTTTGGCTTCATCAAAATTTTGGTTCTTTCAACATTCAAAAATTTCTGATGTTGTGAAGAGCAGATTTCATTTCTTCAATGACCCAAATGCAAAAAACGTACCAATGTGTCTTTTTTGTAATTATAATACTGGCTCTAATGAAACTAACATTCTAAACAATAGTAAGCAACATTTAATTATATTTAGCATGACTATTTTGGTTAAATAAATAATTAAGGACTTACGACCTTATAACGAACGAATACTCTATATTTTGTGTTACCAAGTTTTCAACGTTTCCACAGTATGTTAAAGTCATCGTCGGGTGGAACGAATTATAGCAAGAAACATAACAATTGAACGTAACATTTAACGTAAATATAAACACAAAATCTATTCACAAAAAGCAGAAACTACATAAACATGTTCGTTAATAATGTACGTTAATTGTTGTAGTTCTATTTTGTTACTTGGGTTATATGTCAGATACTACTTGCGTTACTTCATCTGCTATTTTTCACTCGGCTTCATATTTATCATTAATTTAAACAGGATAACAGCATAGTCATGAACAGTATATGATAGTGCACAATGGAATATGACTTAACTAACTGACGATTACCCACGAATATTGTTTATAGCAGCATGGTCACATGTGTCGGAGTTGATAATAGTCGGGACTGAAGTAGTCTAGATACATCCTTTTCAAATAAAAAAAGCCAAGTACCTTCCTTTCTCGATGTAATTTTTAAGTGCTGTCACTTCGAAAAGGAAACGGTGAAATATGAAATAACACTAAATCGCCGAAGCATGTTTTAAAGTACGATACTTCATTTGAGTGATTTACTCCCTCCGATTACTCGGAAAAGGAACTAGAATTTTCTGATAGATTTGCGTATTAATGTATGAGATAATTATGACGGTCTAATAAAATATCATTGTCTTATGTTTAGCTAGCAACCCCAAACCTACCATATGTAATTTTCTATTACTTAGCTCGAAGAGATAATTAAAGAAACTGTCATAATAGGTTTCCTTCCCATTTAAGTTTGTCTTCGTCATGCCCAAACTCAATCAAACGTCTTTTCAGACTAGCTTGACATGAAGGTTTTATAAGTAAGTTTGAGGCCATGTTGCGTACAAGTAATCCGTCATCAAACCATCCAACTCACAAACTTCACACAAACACGATCAAATGTACTTGTCGAACAGGTTTAACGAAGAACAAATTTGATCAATAAAATCGTGGTGTATATCATGTTTAGTACTACACTTCTATTAGTTTTGATAGGTATATAAATACAACCTTCTTTTATTGGAATAAATTTTGTCCTATTATCAATATAACCCGTTAGCTTTAATTTTAGCTTTGTTGTTGACATGGACAAAGATTTTTGTTCTTGTAGTCACTATTAAGATACTTGTCTGTGGCATTGCCAGAACACTATACCCTTAATCAAGATCATATAAGTCTATCCGTTAGATTGAAAAGTTTCAACATGTGAGAAATAATTGAGAATTACGGAGTAGATGTAAAGGTCAAACTTCACGGATTACGAGGAATGGCAGGGGAACAATATTTAAGTCGAGGGGAAGACTGTCCATAGATTTAAATACGTACATCATTTACAAATGGGGAAGTAGGGAATTTTATTTTCGTTCTCACTTATATATTCAGTTATCAGGAACTATTGGTACAATAGAGACTGAAGTCTTTTGAACTCTGAATTAACCTTGAGTGAGATCACTAAAGAAAAAAAGATTCTCTAGACTACAAGGCGCGTCCCGAGCTATCGAATGTGTAGGAAGATATCGAATTAATTGTAATAAATATGTTTCTCATCTTGTTTCAGAATTTTATCTCTGGTATGCTGATGCTCAGTTCAGTATTGCAAACCTGGTTCAAATACCAATGCAGGGACACCTCGCGCAGGAATCAGCTCCACTATTAAATAAATAAATAAAATTTGTTTCTAAAAAATGACTGACTTATCTTACTTACAGACATTGTTTTTATTTATTTCATGTCTTATTTTATGATGTGGGGATGTTAGGCCATCAGACCTGCTTATGTACCTGTGATTTGAGGAGGGATATTGGGTATGGATCTCTTATTCAAAACATATTCTCATAGAATTATTTTTATTATATATTTTTTAAGGAATTATTGTATTTGAAACTACGCGAAATATATTTATACGTTTTAAATTTTATATTTATAGTCTCTTAAATGCAGAGGTGGATATCTATCATATCACTTCCGGTCGCTTACATAAAACTTTGAGAGCATGTACTTCAATCCATGCCTATATTGTCTCTTGTCTCTTCCTTTGAGTTCCTGTATAAAGAGCTGGTAATATTCATAAAATAACACAACTTTCTCGGTGGAAACTTTCAGAAGTTGGTTTGGCTTTTTTTGTAATTCTGTTTTGGACTGTGTAACGTTTCGTAAGTTAATAGGGATAAATTCTGTTTTGTTATTTGGGAGTGTTTACAATAACGTAGTAGAATTGACGGATGTTGCCTGGTATTTTATAGGAACAGTGAGAAATGAATATTCGATGACAATGGTTTATTTTTTATTTACAATTCGAACAACAGTATGATTCCGCAATATTGAGGATCAATGATTCAAACCAGCGCAGCAGTAGTGTTTACAACGGCGAAACTCTTCGTGTGATGGAATATCTCGTCCCACACCGAGAAAGTGCCGAGAATATTCATGTGTGTATATGTTATAATTTTATCTGTATTTGTCCTGTATTAATGTTTGTATCTATACTAATAATACTACATTAATAAGTTAGTTTTCGTAATTTTGGCCAATTTTAGAGCCTATTTTTAAGCCAAAACGATGTAGAAAGTATATGAAAAAATAAAAATAAAACATAAATAAATCACCTATATAGTGCTTCAACATTAACCGTGATGTCCTATTCTAGTTTTGACTTTCTCGTCCACCCTACAGCTCCGACTCCTCACAGTTGGACATTCATTGGACTTCCATATGTTTGTCTCATGGAATACAATTCTAGTACCATGGCGATGCAAACACGCTGGGGAAAATGTTTCTTGACTAGGATCAGGAATAATACCGACAGGGAACAAGATAATTTGGTTATACGTTTTTCAAAGACTGCTCTGAAAAATGATTACGAGGTCAATATATACATTAAATAAATAAATTATAACTTACGATCTTTTCGTACGATCAAAAATATTTGTATTGCGTTGTATTGAAGTAGGCCCTAATTAAACGCTGAATGTTACAATAAAAAAGAAACTATATAAGAAACAATTCTGTTATGGACTTAGAATTTTACACCACTTATGATTGTATCAATCTAGACGGACGAGATAGATTTCTTGTGATGAACAGTAATAGAATGTAAGCACTTTCGAACAATTTTGAACTTCTATGATACTGAACAATTGAACTCGATAATCGAATGTCAATTGGCACATATTTAGTTCATTATACATCAAACGTTGCTTGAATCCGGGTAATTATCCACCAAATAATAACAAAGTATTCTTTCGATAAAATAAAGATGAAATTTCAAATATTCACACAACTCACATAATTCTTGAAATTCATTTTTTAGACTATACAAAAGCACTTTGTTTATAAATTAGAATGTAAAGAATATAAAATATTTTTAGGAAAAGAATATATGTACAGAAGAAAATGATAGTGCATAGAAACGTTTTCCGTCTATTTCCTCTGTCACAAATTCGATAATTTTGTGGTCCGGGAGTGTGGATATAATTGAAGATAATTATTCTAGAAGTGAATTAATTATTATCCATGTTTATCACGAAAATACCAAATAATTCTTCATTGATAATAACGCAACAACTTTACTTTAGTACAATGAAAAAGAAATAAGTTGTTTTGTTTTGCTTTTTCAAGGTTTTATAATTTATGTCTTGCTTCAAAATATAAATTTCTTAATCTACATTTCATAATATAAAGTTGGTAACTTTCTGTGTTACTCATTTTCCCAAACCAAAAACCCTAAAACAAACTCCATTCTCAAATCATCCTTCACCTTCACCCAATCCCAGACATCACGCTTCACCGTCTCTTGCTACGGCCGTTGCCACCGTCTCGCCTGTGACGTCACCCACCTAGACGTTGTTATTATCACACGCTGCCCGCATTAATGGCCCACGAGGACTCGTAAGTATGCTGATATTGCTATCGCTGGCGCTTGGTTGGCGCCGTTGCGACCGTTGGCGCAAAAGGACGCCATCGGAATTCTCAAGCAGAGTATACAGGATAGATAGTTTCCCACGTACACTTTTTCAACATTTTATTCAACATTGTGTATAATTTCAATAATATAAATATCAGTAATTTACACTGACAGAACACTGGTTGTGAAAACCCCAGGTTTGAAAGGGGGATCTAACTTCAAAGGAAGGATAGGATTTCTGGATATTTGATAAGGATTCTATCAGGTTGTGATGTCTCATCTAAAGTTTGAGACGTCACATCCAAAAGTTGGGATGTGACATCCAAAAGTTTAGAGAATCCTTTCATCCTCTGAATTTGGATCTCACATCCAAACCTGTTCTCTCAGTGTAGAATATCATTTTACTACTTCTGTTTTAAAATTAAAAAACTATAATGTACATGATATTCTGATCCTGTTCATTATATATAATGTCCATATTAATCTTGAATTATTGTAATATCCTAGTCAAATTTGTTTGTACTTGATCTGGAGGGGTTATTTTCTTCTTAACTTGATAAAGTCTCAGCTTGCGGTCAGAGTAATGAAACAATAGGTAATATTTTTACTGCTTGGATGCCCTTCAGCCCAGCCGTTAGACTGAAATACGTGTAGATATTAGGGATATAAGGCCCATTTTATTCAGAATACTCAATAATTTGCTTCATAAATCGAAGTTCGTTATATTATATTTTATATTTTATATTTAAGTTATAATAATAATAAATTTATTGTCAAAAAACAGTACAAACTGCGTTAAACCACGTGGAGGACAATGAACTAATTTACTCTCCGGAAGCAAGCAAGGGACCATCCCATCAATTCCGATCAAGGACCCTAAGGCAAAGGCGGATTCAAAAAATTCAGCATAAGTTCTTAGATAAGACAAAAAGTTAGCAGCGAGTTATAATACTAATAGAATGTAATTTTACGCAAAAAATTACATGTACAAGTTATTATCGAACTATAGATTATTCTGAGTATAGTGTTTAAAAATCATATAAGTTGAAAAAAAACAACAATAAATTCACGATTTATTGTT
>NNCF01127291.1:878470-908437 GCA_002313205.1 Laupala kohalensis
ACGCAACCGGAAATACGTGGACTAACTGCGTTAACTAAGATTCGTAATGCGTAACACAATTTGCTTAATTGGGAATTAAGATTGTAAACGAGACAATTCCATTTGAGGTTGTCTTGAATATGGAGACCTAAGAATTTTGTATTCGCAACAGTTTTTCATTGTGTTCCGTTTAAAGAAAGAGAAACCTTGGGTAAAGATTTTCTATTACTATTGTGAAATGACATAGACACTGTGTTGTCAGTGTTTACAATGATACGATTAGCATGGAACCAAGTCGAAAGGTTAGACAAAACGTTTTGAGCATTGGCGTGTTTACATAGTAAATTAGTGTCATCAGCAAAAAGAACCATTTTGCAATCTGATGTGGATGATGACATGTCGTTCACATACAATAAAAAGAGTATAGGGCCGAGAATTGATCCTTGGGGTACTCCGCAAGTAAGTGGCTCTGTTTCTGAAAGACAATGCTCAAGTATTTGATTTTTAGTATAGGATATTTCGACCTGTTGATATCTATCTTTTAAATAAGAAGTTAGCCATTGATGTGAAAGTCCACGAATTCCTAAAGAATGCAATTTGGAAAGGAGAATTCCGTGATCGATGACATCGAATGCTTTGGATAAGTCAAGAAAAACACCTTGAGAATTTTCTCCACGTTCACGAGATATGGTAACATCGTTTAAGAAGGAAAATATGGCGCTTGTAGTGGAAAAGGATTTCCTAAAACCGTGTTGATCGTCAGAGAGAATGTTATATTTTGATAAAAAATCTAGAAGACGCTTATAGAATAATTTTTCTAGGATTTTTGAGAAAGTGGGTAGTAGAGATATTGTTCGGTAATTTCCAATATTAAGTTTGTTTCTTTTCTTGTGTAAAGGTTTCACTTTAGCTCTCTTAAATATATTGGGAAACACCCCTTCCGATAAAGAACTATTAAAAATATTTACGAGTGGATTTAATATAGCGTGGGACGAAGATTTAACAATAAACTCAGGTATATCATCTATGCCTCGTGAAAATTTGTTTTTTAAGGAGCTGATGATTCCCATGACTTCACTGGCGTTAGTTTCGGAAGTGAACATAGAATTGGGTATGTGGGTGGATATAATTGGAGGACATTGATTTGGATATATTGAGTTCGTTATTTTACCAACTTCTGGGAAGCAAGAATTAAACAACCTTGAGATGTCCTGAGGATTTGATACGATTTTGCCATCGTTTAGTAAAGTTCTCATCGCGTTTCAAATTCTCTCATTGCTACGTGTCAGTATTGCTGTGTTTGCGTTCTGAACGACATGAATTACCGAAGGAAGATGTATAACAGTAAATGTGTTGGGAACTCATATTTGTGAAATATTCCATAAGTGAGCTCCGTAATGGATTGTAGGTTTCTTAACAAAATATTTTCAACGAATGGTGGTAGAAAAAATTGATAAGCTAGTGACGCTCCTGTCACAAAGATTCCAATTTTGAATTTAAGAATCGCGTTGGCAAATGTAGACTTGTTTACTGTGTACCATAACTAACACACCTATTTTAGTAAATCTTTTTCAATAATTTAGGTTAACCTTTGTATAGACATACGCTGTCGTGGACTTTTTGTGGAACTCTTTTGAGACGAACAATATTGCCACGCATGGTTGTCACCAATCTATAACTGTTTAGGCAGCAAAAGGGAATATACCTCTATTGTTTTTAGATTTCATCGACATATAGCGTCAAAATCATTTACTATCTTTCTTTTGACGGTTTTTTTAAATTAAAAGTTAGCCTACGTTCTTCATGAACATCTTAACAATATCCTTGTTGAATCTAATCACGATCGGTTCGGTGGTTATGACGCGATTAGGTAGCAAACTGACAGACACATCTCGCATTATATATATATTAGGATGGAAGGATGACTGTCTTCCAAGTAGTAATTCATTTGTTACCATACTTACTCCTTTCCTGTTCTTCATAATTGTTAATTTATCCATTTTTTCCTTTAATGAAGGTTAGGATCGGACATTGTAGGGATCGTGGGGAGACGTTACTACTTTGCGGAATTTGAAATGAAATATACTCATTACATGTACTACATAGAGTTCTTGTTAGTGTTATCTTCTGATAAATGTGTCGTATGTGAGTTATTCACAAGAAAAGTAGTATTTTAACTGAAAACGCTGAAATGTTACTTTTGATACTGTATTTGATGACGTAAAAGTTTTATTGTTCACATAATACTACAAAATATGACAAGAAGGTAAATGTGCGATTTTTATGACGACTGAAAAAATCATGTTTTTCTGTGTTTGTCTAGAATAAGAACTCGTTGACAAAAATTCAAATATCATAAACCTATTAGACGCAGACTTTAATAAACTTCAATATACCTAAGAGCAATTTTGTATCTTCTGAGTAATGCATCATTTACGAGTAATTTGCTAATAAACAAGGCCGAAATATTAAAGTTATTAAAGGAGAAAATTGGTGCGAAAGTCTAATTGTTCTTTTTACATTTACAAGAAATAAATAAAACCATTTCCAGCTTTCCTGAATCAATGCGAGGCGTAATCCTATTTTGCCGACCTCTCCTTTTCTTTTGTCTTGAAGAGATCGGAGACTGAGAATGGTATGATTCTTCTGTTTGATTTAGTTGTGGAATTATATGTGGGTCATATGCCCTACCTGATGTACTTCCCCGTGGCGGGTGATACATCAATGACATGGGGATGAATGTTGATGATGAGCGAAAGGCAAGGGAAACGGAAATGTCTTCCGCTTTCCAAGAATTTTTGTAATTTCTTACATTGTGGACGACATAAATGAAAAGACCAAATTTTGAGGAAGTAACTATTCCATCAACAGACAGTTTGGAAATGATAACATTTACTGAAGAAAATACGACGCTTTCAGATTTCTCGTCATACAATGGCGGTTCAATCTCAAACCGGAAGGGTTGTCATAACAACCTCAAGGAAGTGAACAAAAAATTATGTTTTTCTTACACTTTTCAATTAGAATAACTCAGTCCCGTTTCAGAAAAATAGGAACCTAAAATAAACATGTTTTCTTTGTTACTGAAGATTTTGAAAGAAACACCAACTCTTTACGGTTCTTCGTCTTGGAAATTAATTTAATTTTGTAATTTAGTATTGACGTGTCTATGTACGGTACAGAAAACCAATAAATTATCATTTGAAATAGAATTCTATTTCAATTAATTTATTAGTTTTGATGTATGGTAGAAAAATCTTAAGTAAACCCAAACAATTTTGGAAAGAATTCTCACACAAGAACATCACACGCATCAGCTGGAACATCCATTAACACACAAAGGCACACTACGGTAATGAAGAAACATTTCACAATTTTTCTGTTCAACTTCTCCGAAAAGTAGTAAATAAAGTGTCTTCATCTACTTATGAAAATAGCGAAACTCCGCATTTTTATTTCTCATGTGACAAATCGATTATTTAATGGCCGAATCTGACAGCCAAAACTGATTACGCTGAAACAAAAATGGAATGATCTCTTGCAAAACGAAAATTTATGTGCAATAAAAACTTTCCATGCTTCGTGCGTTTAATTTAGTTAGTTTAGTGTGCAGAATTTTGTATTTGTCTTTGGGAATACGTATCCTCAATCGGACACACGATTTGTATACGACGTAAATATTTCTTTATTTGATATGATCGTTGAGAGATGTTTCATAGTCTAAGAAGCTTGGTATCTAAAATTATTTCATGTTAGTTCAATTAAGGTTAAGTTATTTCATACAACAAATATGGTGAATAGTACAGCTTAGATTTGGGGAAAATGTAATGAAAGTTAAATAACTTGTCGTAAATGTAATGATAATTTATTATTTGACAATCGCAGTGACATGACAGACTGATTGGGATTGGATATACTAGTCTCATAATGTGAAAATATTTCAATATTAAAATGTATTTAAGTACATATCAATTATTAAAATTAATAATACATTTCCTTAAAATACGAATTAGAATAGGAGAAACTTCTATCACTTTTTGAACGCATCTTTGAAGTGATCACTTTCAGTGCATTGCTGTATGAGGTGGTGTAAGCTGTCCATAGGGTTTCTGAGTGTCTCGAGCTGAACTCTATTTATTCTTCTCGGATGAGCTCCTTTAGTTAATCCAAGTTTTCTGGTCTTTGGTCATAGACTTCCTCCTTCAGGTACCCTTAAATAAAGAGTCCAGGGGCCGTGAGGTCTGGGGAACGAGATGGCCACAACACGTCTCCTAAACGAGAAGTTTGACGCCCTGGAAACAATTTTCGCAGATCCCTCATG
This sequence comes from Laupala kohalensis, assembly GCA_002313205.1. Classification (NCBI taxonomy): domain Eukaryota; kingdom Metazoa; phylum Arthropoda; class Insecta; order Orthoptera; family Trigonidiidae; genus Laupala; species Laupala kohalensis. Next base: position 882,771 of record NNCF01127291.1, read on the forward strand.
ATTTTTGCTGTGTACGCCATTGCACCATCTAGTTGAAACCAAAGATCTCCACGGTTCAGAAATTTCAGGCAAATCTGACCCACGGAAAATTTCAATAATGTTATAGCGCTCGAAATTCATAGTTACATAATCTCAAATAAGTACGGCCCGATAATTTTTGTGGTCGAAACAGCGCGCTGTACTATTACTTTCGGGTCTTGTAGCGTCTGCTGATGAAGTTCACGTGGATTGTCGCCTGCCCAATATCTCAAATTCTGTTTGTTAACATAACCACTGAGATGAAAGTGCGCTTCCTCACTCATCAAGAGATTGTTGCTCGCTCAGTTGGTGAACGATTTCTGACAAACCATTGTACTGCACAAATATGCTCCTTTACTGACCCACGCTCCGTGGCTAACTGGCTTGTAGGAAACCAACTGGTGGAGTGGTATCCTAATCTCAAAGGTCAAGTTTACATGCTTTCAAGAATCAGAAAGGAAAACGGAGGTACAATTACTGAAAATCAAAACCTATTTATTGTTTCTGCCGGATTCTGTAGTTCTTTCTTGAATTTTATTATTATTTTAAGTTGTAATTGTATATTAATTAGTATTTACCGGACTTGTGTCGGATTAACTGCTGATATCTTAATATTGTACTAGAATAAAAAAGACAAATTACAATGTTTTTGGAAATTTCATTATAATTTAATACGATGTATTGCATTCAGAGGCAAATCTTTGATGTCGAGATAAAATAATGGAATATGAGTTAAGAGAATTCTTACCTTTTCCCTCAAATTTTTCCATAACTTCGCTGACATTAGTTGTATTGAAAGAGTTGACTTCCTGGTAGAAAAATGGCGTGACATATCTTTATAATGTATAACAACTTACGTTTCTGTTTCTGTTTATTGAAGTAAAAAGTACATACATAAACACAGAACATTCCATCCGTTACGTTTTGTTTAACAGAATCATATTTAGTCACCCTGCATTATAACTTACTTTGTTTAACAAGTTACGGTAACATTTTTCGTTCTTCAACTATAATGAATCTAGAAGAACATTGGAGTTGGTGCACTTCTGAAACTACGTTCAGGTGAGGACAAATATTTCCAACGGATTATTACATTAAATATAGCTCTTCTGTAAAAAATGTTTCAGTAAAACATTTCTGACACTGATCATATTACTGATAATCCTTCTTTTAGTGAGGAGAGAACATTGGGATGATCTCAATCGTAGTAGAAAACACGGAATACGAGTTCCAAACTCAGTTACGATGAGTGATACCATCTCGTGTTTTTTATATTATTTCGATATCTTTTATGTATTAATTTTCATTGAAGAGAACCTCAAAAGAAATCCTCGGACCATAATTTGGACACGCCATAAATAATTTGCGGGTAATATTTAGTAAAGAACTTCAAAACTAGAATTCTGGGCGATTTATTGGTGATTCATTGCCAATATATAGACAAATAACTCTTGTACATAGAAGAATTATTGTCCATAATTATCAGATAGGGATAATTACTAGCTGTTTCGCCAACTGAAACAAAAGTATACTTGAATTCATACCGACGTATCGACCTCTCATTTAAGTCCTCAAAATCTTTCTTTGTTTTGTAACCCCATTGAGGAACAAACGACATGAATTAAAGTATACTTTGGTGTTTGTGGTATTGACAGCGATAAATTATTCCAATCAAATAAATCTTATGACTAGATTCTAGAATAAGTAAGTTACATATTTGGATAATTAATCTTGAAAATAAATGGATGATTAAAAAAATGGTCAAAATTATTTCATTAATTCAACAGTATTCCTTAAACTTTCAAGAACTACTTGATAAATTATAACAACTTGCATCAATTCTAGTATATTATTATCTCTAATAAATAGTCCAAATGTGGGTACTTCCTATTCGAATATTGGGAGGAATATATCTTCAGCACGTAACAAAATGTTGTACTGAATGGCATTTCCGCAGAATTTCAAGATTATTATTAATAGCTAAACCTATAATACAATTTTATTCATAAATAATGTGATAAAGGTGCAACAAAGTTTTCCATTTCTTCATCTCATTTTTGCTGAACATTTATGTAGTTTTCTGAAACGAGAGGTACATTCTCCTGCGGACTCTTCCGTGAGGCACTTTTCCCAATCTTCACATTCGGCCATACATTCGCTGTAACAAAATATTAGTACGTCGTAATATCTTTTGTTTACTCAGAACAGTTGGATTAAAAATGAACAGAAATCTTTTCTTTAAATTTAATAATAATTCTTTCGCAAATAATAATAATAAATTTAATAATAATACTCAATTGGTACTGTCATAAGCGAAGGTTATATATTATTTTTCGCTTTTCCCCCTAAACATAACAATCATTTTAAAATTGGCCAACATTGACTCAGACTTTTTAAACGGGTTGACTGGACAAAACTATATATAAAAGCCTTCACTCAAATATTCTAGAATAAATTGACATAATACTTTGACCTTGCTGAAATACACAAATCACACACATCATCGAAATATAAAAAAGATACATCGTACTCTATAAAATTAACTTTTTACATTCTCATTTGTAAAGTACGATTCTGAATTGCAAATACTCTTTTTAAGAATAGTTTTGGTTTAATCTATAAAACAAACATTTTTCTAAATTTAATTTTACATTTCAACTTGAATAGTTACTAAGAGACTTATTCTTTCAAATACTACTACTTCTTTGACTGAATAGCTCTCCGAAGTTAAAAATTATTACACTACCCGTGTCTAGAAAAGCGCTACATCTGATTCTAACTGCGCTTGTCCTAGAGACGATCAGCTGCGATTGACCCCCGACAACTTGTCGTACAGGACGTAAATACAGCAATATTTCTAACTGTGAAATCGTCCGTGAAATCTCGTCTAGACGTAAACAAACTGAACAGATTAATCAAAACTTTGGTACTTCTCAAAACTTCAACTCCTACCGGGAACCGATCTTATCTTGGGCGTAGAATAATATCATCATGCATCTATTTCTTCCGGGGTCTGGGTGGAAATAGTGTACAGTTGTGGAAGGCGAACGGGTTGTGTAGTGGTTAACACCCCTGCGTTCAAAGCAGGAGTTCGATACCGGGCTCGTCGCCATTTTCACCAGACCGAATAATTGTCTAATGTCATCATGTCGTAAATACTACGACGATGTAACTGGTCGTACTGTTGGTCAATGACCGAAATCGTGGACCAATTACTCTAGTGGACTAATCAGGTCTAGTCTCCTTGGTTGTAACTTCACTGATCACAATAATGATCACTTGATGGATTGGGATAACACATTAATATTGGATCAAGAAGTTGCAAACCTAGGATATCTGATATGATATTTATTAAAAAATACACACGGGAGTTTGAATTTACGCACTTGCACAGACAAGCTAACGAGTATTTACAATACAAAATTGTAACATGTTTGTGTGATTTCTGCTTTTTTGTAAAAACATTTTGAGTCTATATTTACTTTTAATGTCATGTTCAATTGTTCTTGTTTTGTTTCTTGTTATAAATTGTTTCACCTAATGTGTTCGTCGTCCTAATATATTTGTTAACCTTTATTGATTCGTCCATCTAAAGGTCGTAAGTCTTAAATTATTTATTTATCTTGATTATATAGTGGACGTTAATACTAGAATAAGATTGTAATGCTTAGAATTAGATCTTTAGAGCTAAAATTATTCATAAAATTCGTGGTTGCTTTATGTGAAGTAAACTTTTACCATTGGAAGTATTATACTATTATCAAGAGAACTCTAGAAGTAAATTTTGAAAGAACTTTTGTTGATATTAATGATAAATAAGAGTTTCACATCTTAATACACTGACAACCACCCAATGCATATCATGTTATTCGCCTCTGAGGATCAAAATTACAATAGTACGGGAGTTAGTCATTTCTCTTGAAAAGAAAATCGTTAACTTTAAAAGGACATAAAATGTGTTTGTTTCTGAGGTACTTGATGCCGTGCCCTTTAATTTGCTAGACTTAAATCTATGACTTAAATTTAGTCTGTCACATTTTCTTACGTAATTGAAATCGCTTAAGGAATCTAGAAGATACAGTATTTATAAGTTTACTCTGTAAAATAATCTAAAATTGAAACATTAGCGTTGAAATAAGGAAAGTACTTAAAGAGGTAAACATTCTAATTCATTGAGGTACCTCTGGAAGTAGCGTCTGGTAAAAATTATATCGTGTCTTCGGATTGTTTCTTGTATATTTACCTTGTATTTCGAAATGATTTCCAGAGGTTATTATTACTGAATGAGCTTTTGCGTTGTTTCCCTCGCACATATCCGTTTCTCACATCGCTGATCATACTATCGTATAAACAAATGGTCGATTAGAATATTAATATTCTTTTCTTTCTTTTCAAAACAGATGACCGAATAGAATATACGTATTTTCACTTCAATTGCTTTGGACCAAATGGGTCAGACAGTTTTAAATTATTCTTTTCTTGTGTTCATCGAGTAAGCGTAGATGTCATTCTTCATTGGAATCACCATCTATATATTCATAGTTTTAACACTAGATAGGGAACAAGCGGGATAAGTACTTACTGTAACTTCCATTTAGCATTGTATCGCTACGTAAACTGAACACAGTAATTTGTAATTGACACAAATACAAACTTTTTTGCAACAATCAAACTCTAAAAAATACAATGCACCAAACAGATATATTTTCCTTCACATTCGTCAGTAAGTTACTTAAAAAGACGTCCCCCTAAAAAACTGATTTCATCACCAATGGATACTCTGTAAACTCCTTACATTAAAATTGACACGAAAAGTTATTCAAATTTTCCAAGAATTAAAAAAAGTTCATTCTATCTGGGTATTTTGGAGAAAAGTCGAGACAAGAAATTGTTGCACAAAATCGGCCTTTTTTTACATTTGAAACACACCATCGACTATTGAAAAAATGGATTATTATTTAATTTCGTTGACCAATCCAGTTCACTGAAATAAATCAGAAACTCATAATATTCTTATCTTATCACTTGATTAATACAACGAAGTAAACGTGGTGAACTACGCAATTTTCATTATAAAATACTTGCATGCAATTATCTCTAATGGAAAAATATGGTACTTACTAAATGGTCGTTTGGTTTTGTAATATAGGAACGAATGTAAAGAAGTAATTTGTTTAGTCGAAGGTCTCAACGGGAGGTGGTAGTCCTCCAGCGAGCAAAGCAAGTACTAATATATAAATGTGAAATGCGACAGTGTATGTCTGTCAGTTCGCTACCTTTTCACGACCATATCACTGAACTGATCGTGATGTAATTTGGCAAGGAGAGAGTTTAAATGTTCAGAAATAACTTGACCAACTTTCATTTTTTAAATGAGTGAAAAGAAACAGAAAATTAATTTTGACAATAAATGTCGATGAAGTCGCGAAAAAAATCGCTATATTCCTTGACATTTCCTAAACGGATAGATAGGTGACAACCATGAGTGGCAATATTGTTCCCCTCAAAGAGTTCTACAAAAATCAGCTAGTACCCCATAAAAAGAACAAAAACTCATAATTCGTGAAAATATTTTGAGATTTTCTCTTTAGTATAAAATGATTCGAATGTTAAACAATTGAATAGTATTTTTCTAACACAAAAAACCAGTGGTAGTATTTTTTAAATACATTTAGGGAAAAGTGACTCTTCGAGTTTTGTAGCATAAGAGATATAAAAGTTTACATAGAATTCGTTTTTAATGATTGCAAATTTGGAGTTAAAGACCCGCAAAAACTCAGAAAATTTTATTAGTGAGGACAGTCTTCAAATATTCAAGGATCGTGTCCAAAGTAAAATAATATTTATTAGTGATAAATTATTTTATAGTGTGAGACCTTCTTCAAGACGAAAGCGAATAATCTACATCGTTAGCAAGTCGTATATAATGTATTTTATGCGAAATCGAATTGCATACCTGAAGTGTTGACACGAGCTTCTAGTAGCTTCCGTCCTCAAAAACAGAAAGACGAGAATCAGGAAACATAGTTGAATGAATATCATGGCAAAGGAGCCCCTATGGAACGCTTCCCACGTCGTTCTGGCGATGAATCCAAAGACGACAACCAATCAGTGCGGATTATCGCGTGACAAATTTCAATTTTATTATCGAATTTCACAGTTTCAAATCGTAAATTGCAGGAATACTGCTCGCACAGTAAAACTCGTATACGACTGACGAGCAAAAACATTTAATTTGGTAATTTTATTCTTTTCAGTCTGTAAACATGAGAAATAATAGTGGAGAAACCAGATTTTACACTCAATATTATCCATTGAAATAAGATAAGTGGCATGGCCCGGTTTAGCTCGTAATGTTTTCGAAGCGGAAAAATTCACTTAATATTTTTCTAATGTATACTTTAACGGATTAAATTACTATATGATTATTAATGTTCATTATTCTTCCTTCAGGAGAACGATGATATGTAATGCTTCATTCGATTATTATGATATGTTTTTATTTCATGTCAACTATGATCTATTACTTTTGTAATTTTTCTATAAATATTATTTCCATTGTTAAAAACAGGATGATTCATTCCTTTATTTTTATGTGGACCTTGATTCAATAATAAATAGGAAAAAAGCGAGTTATTTCACACGACCAGATCGTTCATGGTCCATGTACGTGTCGTGAGATGAAAGGAACTGTTTTCAAATCTGTCAGTGTTGGGATAGTTATGGAGCTTGATTATTATTATTAGTAGTAGTGGTAGTATTGTTATTATTATTTAAATGTCCTCAGATTTCACTGGTTAAGTGATACATAATGCGAGTATCTTACGAAGGCATTATGTATGTCTTAAAGAACTGTCTGAAAATCTCCGAGCTATGGAGCATGAGCCTAGCACTACATATTTCTGCATCTCTTTGTAGGTACTGAGATGCATACACAATAACCTAATCCCTTCATGGAGTTTCTTAGGAATGACTCCCGTAGCAGAGATAAGTGGAATGATGGGAACTTTTCTTGATTCCGTATATCTCAGTATCATTCCATACCACATTATTATATAATTATTATTTCTATTATAATTGTTGTCTGTAAGCAAGGGCAAAGAGAAACAAAAGTTCAATTTAAATTCTAGACAAAACGACGTCTGGTGTAACTCATGTATAAATTTTTCGTTTGCGTAGTATCAATAATATACAAGAAAGAACTATGATTCAGAAGTAAATCCATAAATCAAGTCACGCGTTTTTTATTTGCTTTTTCTTGAGACTCAGATAATAATTTCTCTAAACAGTGACGATTTTTCAGATTTCATTTGAACATACAGAGAAACAAAACGTTGACTATCTAGATCTTATTTCAGCTTTGATTATCCACATCTATTCTCAACTGCAGTACTGGTCCTCAATGAAAACTTATTCCTCTATGGTTTTAGGTGATACATTACAGTTCAATGAAAGACACATAATCAATCGATATTAATATAATCTTTTTTTATAACGACGCATTTCGTGAAATTAGGAATTGAGTATCGTGGTGTCCGATTCCTAAAAAGAGAACAAAGGATAATTTCCCATTTATGAAAATGCTCACACATTGGTTCCTACCGTACGGGCTGCAACCCTATACTATCGATCCACGACAGAGTGTAATATTCAAATGCTATGAATTTGACTACTGATGCCACTGTTAACTGAGTAGATAGTAACCTGACAGCTACGAGAGGGTCCGCTCCCAATTTGTCACGCCAATTAAAAGAGTCTGTGATCATGCAAATGGATTCTGAAGGGTTGCGGCATTTGGATGAGTTTGGTGCGGGGGTGGAATTAGATTGAAACGGAAAGGGGAATATCTACCACGGGTCGAAGGTTACATCAGACTTTACCTCTTCTCATTTGTCACGTTTTGGTCTAATTAAAAATTAATCAACAAAGTGTGATTTTCATTAAGTTTACTCGAGGGTGAAATTACAGAAATTCCGTCACGAAACGAAGAAAAGGGATTGATCTACTTGAGTGGGTGCAAATGTTTGTTACAAAACAAAAAAACGTTCAGGAATAATAATTCTTTATGTATTACTTATTTTCTGCAAGCGTTTTCATAAATAAATAATGTATTACCAAGTATTTATTTGTATACCAAGCATACTAGTTGAACAAAAAATTTATTTAACAAGGTTCCCAAATGAAAACCGGAGAAAAGCTCCAGTTGACTGGGGGCTACGGAAATAACATAATCTTAAGGAGATTGAGTACAGAGAAGAAATATTACGATCACAAATAATAAGTATCAATAATAATCATAAATTCAAATAATCGTTCGTATACAACGTCAACTGCCAGGTGAAAATTGCGACGGACCGGGACTCGAACCCGGGTTCCTGCTGTGGCCGCAGGTGTGCTATCCACTGCACCACCCGCCTCGACTCCCAAGTCCGTACACATCCTCCACCTGGCCTGATCCGGTGAAGCAGGGTTACATCCCCCTTCAGGGGATAAATGACCACAGGCGGCTCCAATGCTGGTAGCTCTTAAACCCGGTTTTCGCGTACCTATGTGTCGGATGCAATTTTTAACTCACAACTTCAGAGTACCTACTCGGGGAGGAGTGTTTGCAACGTCAACAGCCAGGTGAAAATAGCAACGGATCGGGACTCGAACCCAGGAGTTCGAGATAGAGAGAGAGATATGATCCCCATCTAAGGAAATTCACTGACAGTAGAACGTTTTGCGTAGTAATCTTAGGTTACGAAAGTAAAAATTATTTTCTGTAAATAGCGGCACCCAAAACACACATTCATTGGACAGTTTTTAAAAAATTTTTTCGTTATTAATAATAAATCATGACGTGGTTTCATTTACTTATGATTTCAATATTGAAATGTTTTGTGGTACCTTGAAAGAGGTAATAATCAATAGGATCATACTCAACAAATCACTATTAGCGTAAAAATTAATCTACCTTTTTTTGGAAACGAAGCTAGATCAAATGAATAGGTTACTGAAAAAAAAGGCATCTGTGAGATAAACCCTTGCGGTTTATTTGTGAATGTTTTAAACTGTAGATACGGTACAATATACGATGCGCAATATTAACTTCTCTTTTTAATTGAAAAAAAAAGGTCAGTTAATTATAAGTTTATCTCTAATCTGATGCATTATGATAATGTTTGTATGATGAATTCGATTTATTTTCATTAACTTATCATTGTAGATGACGTTTCAGATAGTGCACTATCGATTGTCGTTGAACTCCAGGAAAAACTATCGATGAGACTGAGTCGCAGAGAGGAGTTAAGTAACTGATACGCTGTCATTCTTACGACTTCAGTCTGACAACAGCATTGTACTTCTGCCAATTCTCAGTGTCGAATCAGTGGCCATGTGTTCGCACTTTTAGCACTTTGAATACATACTGAATTTAAGTGCAATATTTTGTTTATATTCATTGTACGTGTGTGATAAATGTGGTATTTTACGTTTTGTATATAGTGAGATTTAAAATAAACATTTATATATTCAACATTTCTTTCAACGTTGGCTGGTTCCAGAGCTTAAATCTTGCTACCTGCCAAGGTACATATGCCTTCAACGAACCATCACCTCGTTCTTTCTTTTCATCGCTTCGGTCCAGAAATTCAACCACCACGGTACGAAGGTACTATTCTAATGTAGTTCTAAATTGTAATTTATTTTTTGTTGCGTTCAATGTCTCACGGATGTTTTCTTTGGTTACATTTGTATAACAGTCTTTACCTCCTGCTTTCAACGCTTGTATTCTCTTCTCTTAATAAGAGTTATAACATTTTGTCATGAAAATTTTCTTATTTTATGGCCATCTCTTCAACATCTCCTTAACTCTTCAATTTACTAGTACGATATTTTCTAGTGACAGGTAATTGCGTACATTTGTTGTCAGTGACTTAATCACTTCCTACCGTCTATGATTGCAAATTAAAAGAAGAAACTACCGACTATTTTTTCTTGGGTTCGATGTGCAGTTCAAGACATGGTTTTAGAAGAGAGGTCCCCAACCCTACTATAATCTATAAAATTTCGGAAGTTGGCTGGCTACCTCCCTCAATGCGTCTCCACTTCGTTCCGGGACGTCTTAATCCAGGGGTGCTCCCTCACACATCACCTTTCGCTCACACTATTTATCCATACCTTTCGTGAACGGAATGACGCCTGTTGGTTAATTCTTAGTGCAAATTATTTTATTTTTACCGTACAAGAAAAAAATAAAAAATAAGTTTAATTTTGGATTCTGTATAAAATTCTGAGAAAAATAATACCAAGCGACAACTATTTTCAAGCATTTTTTTTTCTTCTCCGGTTTATTTAGGTATATGGTTACATTACCACCTTGCCCATTAACATAGTCATTACAAGGCTCCGTTCGCAAAATATTTCTTGTCATCAATTTCATCATATCTACGTCTCTGCTGTGAATGTTGCTTCAACGTCTCTCGTCGTCTTGCTCTATTACATTTCTCAATTGTCAGGTATTCTCTGTATTCCTCATATGTTTCTTTGTTACTTCTAAAGTCATGTGTGTACTCCATATTAAATTTTCCTTTGCTCTTCACTTTGCGTATGTAGGTATCTCTTTCCTCTCCATACTGTTCGCACTCTCACATGACATGCTCACTGTCTTCGCCTTCTTTTCCATATAAAGGTACCCTGCTTCATCTCTTAATTTTCTTTTCTGTAGGTATAATTTCTTCTTCAATCAATCGCTGTCCTTTTATTTATACGGAAATAATTTTACTACTGTTGATGTAGAATGCCTGAACTTTGGGGGAATAAACGCCCTACAATGGTTTCTTTGTATAATTTGATTTCTAACGACTTAACTTTCTATCCTACTTAAATGGCAGAACAAAATAAAATGGATTTTTTAATCACATAATATGACGAATAATCTACAGTATTCAGAAATGTATTTTACGGCTTTTTTGTCAAACAGTTGTGATGGTTAATGTTTACCGCATACTACACACATTTTTGGAACATGGAAGCCCTTTGAGAGTTTTTCGATAAATATTTAATCAAAAAGGAAATTATTCAAGTGCTTGTTTATTTTTTCAAAAACCCTTTATTCTCCAATAATTTTAAATAAGACATTACTAGTTCTTTAAAAACTATGCTTGATTTTCGTCTTATAAAATAATTAGGAATCGATAACACTAAAACCCAACTTTTAACGTCGTTTTAGAAATTATTATTTATGAATTTTATGGATAGCCGTTGTATTACAATATACTATCCTTAAAATACATAAATAATAAGTTTTTTATTACGCTTTCCAAAATAGTATGTGTTGTTTTGTGCCACTCAGAAAACATTTCTTGAAACATCCTATTTCGTCAGAGAATTTAGTACAGCATTGGTTACCACATTCATCCCCGAATATACGTGGGAATTTTGTCACTCACGTCGCGATGTCTTCGTTCCTTTGATGGCCGTGTCCGAAAGCATTTCATCGTAGAGCACTCATAAAAGTCATCGCATATTTCTTTCTTCTTTTATCTTCTCGTCATTTATAATCTTTGACGTTCTGAAAAAAAGAATTTGCATCAGTCATGCTAGATCTCCCTCGTTAAAATACAATGGAGTCTTCGCAACACATATTTCGATGTTCCCATCACTTGTTAGAATGAAGTTCCATATACCGTTGAAATAATGACGTTTGATTGAAGTAACAATTTTCTTTATGGACTTTCAATGTTGTCCGTCCTACTTTGTATTTATTTACATAGTCAAGTACTGTGCAAAGTAATCATCTCGTCCCCTTTTTCTTCTTGTCAAATTCATACATATTTTTGAATGAAGAGTAATAATCAAATGATAATAGCTGTTTATCAGTTTGCGCGAAATACGAATTAAAGCTATCAGTTGCTGAAACGAGGATTATATGGTTTGCGCATCTGAGTGCAAATAGGAGGAGCTTTGTTGTTCGGCTCGGTGACAAACCAGTGCAGATAGTTTGACACATCGTTACCTAGGAGTGATTCTGGACGAAAGATTTAATTTTGAGGCACATCTGTGTTATATAGTCAAACGTGTCAGGGTAATATCGTACAGCATGATGAGGGTGGGAATCCATTACATTACAACATCACTAGATAGGATTTGAAGACATTATACACGGTAGCAATAAGACATAGTCAATGGATGTGTGGTGTGAGGAAAAAGGTTAGTAAATATTACTTATGAACGCCGATTAAGACAGAGACAATGCCTGTTACATACAACAGGGTGTTACAAACGTTATCAACAGAGGCTTTAAATGGGTCAATTGACCTGTATGTGCAAAAAGCACGGTACAGACATATACTAAAGCAGAGAGAAACAATAATGCTGAATTAGGAAGTGATACATGCAATAGACAAGACTTCACGAACTAGGTTGACAAACTTCCTAATGACAGCATGGCAGACCCTGTGGACAGCGAGTAATAAAGACCGACTGACGTATGACTATATCCCGGATGTAAAATTTGTCAAGAAAAACAGAAAGTGGTTCAAACCACCACGAATAATGCATGAGTACTTGACTGAACGTGGGGAATTTGTGCGTACCTGGTACGCTTCAAAATAGCGGACAGAGATGAATGCGAATGCATGCAGGGAAGAGAAACACCGGACCATAATTTATGGGATTGTCCACATTATGCCCCAGAGAGAGCAAAATTTCTGCGGGAGATGAGATGCATGGATACGATAAATCTGAAAGACCATCACCAATTCATTGAGACCGAGAGAAATTATAATGTGTTTGAAGACTTCGTCAGTCATATAGGCGGTCTACGGTAGGTAGTAGAAGACGGACCCGCCTCAACTCTCGTTCGGGACGGGTAACATTTCTATGGCACCAGAGAGACTGACTTAAAGAGAAACTTGAATTGTGAGATCCTTGTTTTGCGAAAGTAATGCATACAGGGAGACTGTCAGTCATGGAAATAATTTTTTTTTAAATAGTTGTGTATAAAGTATCGACACTACAATTTATTCTTTGGTCGAAGAAAAACTGTATTAATACCCTGAACTATTCACTTAATTTCATTTCACCAGCCTCTTCGTTTCATATTAATATAGTTCCCCAACGTGGTATACCTTGAGTATGCACCGCGTATAAAAATTAAATACCACCTGAAAAAAACATTCGTAACACCTGGTGATTACGAGTGGCGAAATGTATCACGTTTCTTTAGATTCAATGAATTGTTCATTAATTATCGAAGGAATGAAATTGTAAACTCATGCTTACACTCGACGAATGTAATCAAGAAACTTGCACAATAACTTCTCCGAGGCTAAGACCGCAGAATGAAAGAGAGAAGACGAAAAACTCTCCATGATTTGAATGCTTTTGACCACCAATATTATTTTTTATAAACGTTTTTTCGTAAAACTGGACATCATTTTCATTTTTTTTGCGTATTAAAAACAATTTCCCTTGTAAAATAAATTAATTTTACGAACTTAGGAAGCTGATTCGTCGATAGATTAAGAATGTGTCCAAAATGAAGTTATCCATATATTTTAATTTAACATTCCAATTCTTCAAGAATGTTATTATGCGGAATTTCTTTTCCCATATGTAGAACGTCTCCTCTTATCTTATGTAGAACGTCCTCATGTCTTATGTAGAACGTCCTCCATCTTATGTAGAACGTCTCCTCCATTGCTGGAGGCGCTCTTCTCAATCACATCACATTCTTGCAAGAATCGCGCTGCATAATTTTCGCAATTGATAATCTTTTGTATTGCATTTTTTTTCGTCATGTCATACTTCCCTCCCTTGTTTTATAATTTAGTTCCTCTCACCTTTCTTGTACAGTTCCATAACTCATGTTTCATCCCCCTGACCATGAAGCACATCTCATTTGTCGTTTTCCCAATCTTGGTCTAGTAATCCTCAAAGTTCCCAGGGGAAGTTAATAGGGAGTCGAGAAATAATCAATTATTGAATTTGATGAAAAATATGAGTGCAGACTTAGCATCTGAGAGTATGCATCTAATTTTAGCTACATGTTAAAGTTTTACGGAGTCGAAATTTCAATGACTGTATTAGAATGTATAATTTACGGAAGATGATGATAATGACAAAATTCAATTTTTATTACATTCGGCAAGGTCGTAAATAAAGATGTGATATATTGCTCTTTTATTGAGTTGCAATTGGCTACAATAACATATTTATTAGTCACAGACGTATATATTCCAAATCACGAGCAGACCGCAATATCCAGAGACCCTGAGCATTCGTAGAACGTCTGTATCTACATAAGGTTTAAATGAGAGCACACAAGGAATGGTGGGAGAAGACCGTGATGGGGGAGGGGTAGTGGTATGATCCCAATTACTTGCCACATGTAGGTCAGCACTTGGAAGAAGAGACAGAATAGAGCGTTCAAGGGGCCCCTTTGCAAAGGACTGGGTGGTGACGAAGCACAGTGGGGAAGACAACAGACGGGCTAGGAAAAAATTCAGAGGTTTATTAGGAAAAGCTTATTTTTAGAAACTAACACTCGATTAGAAGGAGTATCAAACAATTTTTATTTTTGATACACTTCGTCACTTCAGACAGATTTAAAAAATGAGTATTCCGAATAATGAATAAAATTAAGCAACGTTTCGTAAACTTACATTACTTTCTCTGAAATAATACATTATAATAAATTGTAAGACTAATAATTTAATTACATCTACACTTGGCGAACTTGCCCATATCTCGGAATTTTTTAAAAATTGGAATGAGCTTACTTGTTACTATTCACTGAATAATCTTAGCTGCGACTCATAATAGATAGCAACGTCAACAGCCAAGAAAACGAGTAGGTACTCGGAAGTTGTGAGTTAAATCATAAAAGATTGTTTGTTAACATTTTTAACCACTAAGCAACCTAAGAAAACTATCCAACTGTAATAAAATATGAGGACCAATAATTTTGAACATTAATTAATTTTTGGCGAAACGCCGCTTCCACCCCAAAAAATAAATCTGGCGGCGTGCCTTATCACTACTCCTATATGATAGTATTTAGATGATAACAAGCATATTACACAAGTGTCAATAAAGAAGTTCTGATGAAATGGCAAATGACGTCCACGTATCATGCGGATGGTAAAATTGCGCACCCACTAAAATATCTCAATCCTTGAAGACAAGAAACCGTGATGAAATATCAAGTTAAAAAACTTTTGGATACAATCATATGTTTTACGAGTAAATAAATACTACTAGTGTCCTCTTCATTTCCATTGCCTCTGAGCAAAAGTTTTATCGTCGAAATATTCGACAACATCCTGTTAAAAAGTTGAGATAAAAATATATGAAAAATTTAGAAAAATGTAGAGAACGAAAAAGACATCGAAGAACAGATGAACAGATTACAATGAAATAATTTTCAAAAAATATAGATATAGAATTAATTGCATCTTCAGGATGTTTTCATTCAGAGTTCGTAACATCTGTTGGTTTATATCAAAGGTCATCATTACTGCAGCTTCAAATCATCTGCACTTCGCCATTTTCCTGGGGACTACAATTCACACTTTTTTCTCTCGTATGAATCCACGTAAGAAAGAGTCAGTTACCTGCTCTCTAAAATAAAGAAAATGATTTAATTTGCAGGAGCAGCTTTCCGAGTCTTAATCTAATTCAGTTTCCACTTCGCCCGCGAACAATAATAGTCTATAATAAATATAATACAATTAACGTCCATTATACATCGAAATAAATAAGTAATTAAAGATTTGCGACCTTAGTATGGACGAAAACAATTTATTTTGTGATATGAACTTCACAACGATTCATACTAAGGTTGTAAGTCTTTAATTATTTATTTATAATAGATGTACTTCGTAGATATATTTGATCATACTTCCCACCTACAATTTTGTTCTCAATTAATCTTTTCCTCTTCATTTTCATATTAATCCATTTTCTGCTATTGCCATTACGATTTATTGGTTACTGTCCAGAAATACAGTGCAAATCTGCTTCTTTTGCAAAAGACTTGGTAAATAATTGGCGTAACAGAATTTTGTAAATATTGTTTCCAATAGTAGTTCACTATTTCTACAACACGTAATTATATTCATTTCATCGCTTATGATTTTTGTAATAATTATACAAAACCATATATTTTAGAGCATATTTTTCTAGAAGATTTCTTATGAGAATATCGATATTTTAGCGCGCGATATCATTACGTATCGATAATCGCTGTGCGGAACGATACCGATGAAAGTATTCTGAATTTTCACCACGGTATTCATATACTTGGCGTACACACTGTGAGCTCATTGGTTGGTTCGCCCTCGTTTCGGGTGGAGGTCAGCGCAGCGTAGCGGAGGTCGCACGAGAGGCCCCGGGAGTGTGGGTGGGCGAGCGAAATCACATTGGCGGAAGTGGCGCTAGAGTCAGGGTCTTCTCAAGGGCACCGCAGGGGCACTGACCGAGGATTTCCATGCAATTCAGGAGTGGATAGATTCAGAGGAAGACATGGAACAGCAGAGTGTGTTTTGTGGGATTGCCCGCAATATGGGATGGAACGATCAAGATATTTTAAATCTATACTAATAAAAGTGAATTATTAGGAATGTCAGTTGCTCGGAAATTGGAAAAGGGTATCAATGAAATTATTTGAAATTTCATAGGACACTTCTTAAGAGTTATTACAATTAATGTAAAGTTTTTGATATTGATGAATTACAAGATATGTGACTGAATCGTGTAAGCAAAAGTATATAAAGACTGAATGGTTTATATGTGAAGAGCATGGTTTTTACAAGTACGTAACCAGTAAGTGAAATGGAAATCAAGAAATTCAAATCGTAATTCTGTACATACTAGCATACAATACTGAAAATTGTGTGTTCTTTTGTAGGTTATATTAGCGGTATATAATTTTTGAAATCAACAAAAGTGGAAATTTACTGGATTCTGAGGGTAAAATATTTATTAAAATCTGTCATTATAATATTGATGTAAATTACATAGAATATGAAGAAATGTCACTAAATTAGTACATAAATGAAAGAAAATACATATCTAAAAAAGAAATTTAGTTTTTACTAGGATGAAAATAAATATTTTGACTCTTTCTGTAGTGAAAGGGTATTTTATTTCCCAACATTTCTTTTTTTATAACATGCAGGGCAAGCGTTAAAACCAGACAACTAAATAGTGAAGTCATACGATACTTTGTTTAGAACTGGGATCAACAGAAAACATCCAATAACAGACTCGCAATTTAATGTGTCACTTGCATCATATTCTAATAAAAGTCCCTTCCGTTCAACATTATCTTATGGCATCTATATTTTTTTACAATTCTCATTGTACCTTTAATTCTGATGAATTCTTTATTATAAAATTTCGTTAAATAAACTGTTATATTATTAAACCTGTACAGAAGAAAATGATTTATCCCATGATGAATTTATCCAAAAAATATGATTAAGTAAAACTCTCCTTATAAAATCCACGATAAAATTGCTGTAAACCTTTTCGTATCTGTATTATAATATAACTGATATAATTTATGCGATCTGTCTGACAAACACTTCTCCAGACGTAGCGATCTTGATGCTAAATTAGTACAGTGCCTGCTTCAGATACATTGACGCGCTCCTTCAGTATACTTCATCGACATGAGACGTATGTATGATCTACTATTAGACATAGTAGACTCAACTCATACTGCATACTCACCGAGAGAACATGGATTCCTTAAAACTCCTTGACGTGTTGAGAGAATTTGTAATGATTGAGGATATGAGAATAGAAAAGGATATTTATGGGCGAAGCTTAGTATTAGATGAATGAGTGAAGGTTAAACAAATATATTAAACGACCTTCAAGTGGATTCTTCTCATTATTTATTCGCTGAATCACTGAAAAAAAACTAACCCGAGGATAGAAACGCACTGGAGAAACTATCACAATACGTATTGTAAAGAGTCCACTAAAGGTCGTGTAATGTATTTATTATTCAAGATTCGTTAATGTAGATATATTTTTTAAAATGGACAAAATAATACTATTAATGAGAGGTTTATCAAAACTACTGTTTATCAAAAGTACTCAGTAATCAAATAAATTGTAATGTATTTCCTTTATGATATAATGTTTTTTTCTTTTCCTTCATTGCGATGATCTGATACAATAAATGACAAAACTTTGTAAACTCCCCACTCTCTCTGGAACTCAGAAATGGGACAAAATAACATCCATTCAACTTTGAAAATTACAAACATCTCGAAATATGTCACTTTAATGAATAATTATTTGTGAAAGAAGTGCTAAGAACTTGGGAAGATATAGACATTTATTTCCGTGTGATGTCTCCAACTTCTTCCCTTCTATCTTTCATTTGCTGTATCTTTAGATAACTTTCATTTACATAATATTTGTTTATTTTAACGAAAGAAAAAAATCAGTTGCGAGTTGCATTCATTTAAACGTTTACCCTGTGAATTCTGGATTGAAGATGGGGGTGCTTGTGGGCGATGTTTTGTACCACCCTTATTCCCTGACCTACCTACACTACTTTGTAAGAAATTTGGATTGTTGTAACAGGCAAAAGCAGAATCTTTAACGTCCGACTACAAATAATGTATTGGAGGTAAAACTGAAAACCTTTTTGATGAACTTTGGTACCAAAATATTGGATTTATATGGAATATATATGACGGATAGGCGTTCATTATCTTGGTGTTCACTGCGTACGCATTTCGATTTATCATTGACGAGTCTCTTTCTATGTTTAAGTACTTTGCTTTGCGTTTTATTTGTTGTGTCTGGCTTTGCTCGCTGGGGGCTTTACCCCCAGACCCCAAGAAACGGGCTGCGCCTGTGCTGTCATCTAGAGCAAAAATCCTTATTGCTACATTAAAATGATTCACAGCGTAGACCATCGAACGCATCCGGTGCCACTTAATCTAAAAGCAGAAAATAGGTTTGGGCTGCAACGTATAATTCATAGCAATAAAAATATACACAAAAATGCCTGATTTATTGTAGGTAATTACTATCATGAATAATTTTCAAATAAAAATATGTATTCCTCAGATCTGTTTCTCGTTAACATTCAAAACTATTTTTTCTCTAAATATCCGTACCGTTACCAATGTATATGTTAATGAAATAAATTATGCCTACTACTTGTGTTTTGCCACTTTACTAGTAACATTGATTTATATATCACCAATTAACGAAACACCCTTTCACTTTCTTGTATTTATCGCACGCACCTTAATTTGTCGAGGTTGGAAACCAATGTCCTTTCAAAAAATATCAATGTGAAATTTCGAGACATGTGTTATATTCATTCCCTGTTACTTGGTTATTAGTTACCAAAAAATCTCAAACACACGTACTAAATGAAAGAATAAATCGAAACAAATTCTCGATAAATACTCAACATTATTTTATTGAGTGGTAATGCTCTAGGCCACAGCCGAGTTTATTCCTTGAGTGGCTCTTGTCACAGCCACAGTCAAGTCAGTTGTGTCTTGGCTATCTGTATTCAAGGAGTAAACAAATGGGCCACCTGCATGCTAAAGATACAAGGAGCAAAACTACTAACTTACAATAATACGTATAAAAGAGAAATGACTGATACAATTACTATTTCACGAGAAGCTTTGAAACACAAACTAAAATTTTGTATCGCAAAGAGCCTTAAATAAAGATAAATATACCCCCAGTTTATGAAGAGTATCTTTGCAATGAACATAAAATGCAAATACGGTCCATTGTTGGACGTATTGTAAGAGATTAGGAAATAGGAAAATTTATTAGAAAAATTAATAAATGCGTTTAAAGTAGAACATATAACATTGTCGAGAACTATAAAATTAACGTAACATTCTTTTATGTTGTAAAAATTATTTGTTTCCTGCCTAAAACGTAATTCTTTAAGAACGTAAACAAACTTTTGAGATTAATCAATGAATCGATTCAAATTTTCACCGCTTTCTGCATACATGAATTGGTTTTTGAAATGCCTTATTGAAAAGAAACCACTAAGTAATTTATAATGATATTAGTTTTTGCACTTTTAGATATTGTGAAACGAATTTCAATCGCAATACTACAAAAAGTTCAAAGTGAATAATATCAAAGTTCAAAGTGACAATGCTCAAGGTCAAGTACATTCAAGGAGTAAACAATAGGCCACCTGCATGCAAAAGATACGAGGAGTAAAACAACTACTAACAAATAATAATACGTATAAATGAGAGATAATAAAGTGATATAATTACTACTTCACGAGAAGTTTTGAATCATTAACTAAAATTTTGTATCGAAAAGAGCATTAAAAATTACGTAAATAAAGAAAAATATACCCCCAGTATTTCGCTGAGTATCTTTGCAATGAAAAAAAAATACGGACCATTGTTGGACGTATTGTAAGATATTCAAATATACTGAATTTAATATGAAAAATTAATAAATACCTTTAAAGTAGAACATAAAACATTCTCGTGAACTATAAAATTAACCTAACATTCTTTTTACATAGTAAAAATTATTAATTCGTCCCTGAAACGTAACTCTTTAAAAACGTAAACAAACTTTCAAAATCAATCAATGAATCGATTCAAATTTTCACCGCCAGCTGCATATATGAATTGGTTTATTGAAATAACTTATTGAAAAAATTAAAACACGACAAAATTTATAATGATTTTGGTTTTTGCACTTTAAAAGATCGTAAAACAAATTTCAGTCTCAATACTACAAAAAAATTCGAAGAGAGTAATATGAAACAAGTCGAGGCAAATGATAGATTCGTATCTCACGTATTCAAAAACCCAATTTTGGTAATGTGAATAATAAGCATATTTGCAATGTAAATGAAATGCAAATGCGTACCTGAGCAAATTATTCACAAAAACCCATACGTCAATTAATACATAAATGCTATTTTAACGAATAAAACTTCACTACGTTTAAGTTTGGCAACTTACCATTGCTACTCTTCAGATTCCATTTCACTTATGTCCACAAAGATCCATTTTTGTAATTTTATTTGTACAAAGACACAAATCAATTAAACTAATGTTAAAATTAAAACACACAATACTTTAACACGTCTATAAAACCTTAAATAACTTCCACTATTCACGATAAATCCCAATACGATTTTTCTGACGTTCGTCGCCATACTACTTTTTTGTAATCGAGGTGGCTTTGGCTTGTATTACATGACACATCGACGTGCTAATGCTCGTTTGCTTCGCGTAATGTTCATTCTCCGAAATAATGTACTTCGAAAATTAAATTCTCGAATTGTTGGAATTTTGTCATTCATAGCTCTAAGAAAAACTAAATTTCAATGAGAAAAACTAAATTTCTGTAGCTATGAAAAAAAACTAAATTTCATGTGTCTATGACTAGTAGAAGCATCTTTTTCATTCTGATATAAAGATCAGTTAGTGAGTTACACATGCGGACATATAAAAATAAGGATTCACAAACGTGGTTGATTCACATGTTTTGTGGTAAATTTACGGTGATAAATGTTCTATCATTTATTACTTCGAAGAATTATTATTTGTTATGTTATTGTTATTATTTTGTTGGGTCATATATTTGTTGAAAGTATGTTGATAGAATGAATACATCACTTTGAAGGTTGCCCACTCCATCTCGCCCCTTCGTGTCTATGGTGTTTGCGTGCTCGCTCATCACCAAGTCATCCCAGGTCTAATTCGTGGTGAGGCCAGAACAAATTTGTAATTTTTTAACATTACTGACCCGTTTCATATAGCTATGAATACTGAGAAACGAAACCTCCTTTATCGACTTCCTCCTACCATCAATAACTCTCACTATTACCAATAACTCCTACTAACCCCTCCATGTGGGCCAAATTGTTGGAAAATTCAGTTAAGTGACCCACCTACCAACTGTAGCCCTACCACCCAACTCCTACTTTCTATCGCTCCATGTAGATAACCTTCAATAGCACGCTACATTTCACATTTACAAATATTAAAATGACTTACTAACTCTTTGACCCTAGTCTAAAAATTTTTTCTTAACGCAAGGGAGGAGCTTTACTGAAGTTAGATTATTAAACTTTCCTTTCAGTCTTAGTTTGCTTAATTTTTCTGAGATGGGCATGAAATTTATTACTTTAAACAAAATAAAAGATGGAATCTGGATCAACTACAAGATCCAATGATCTTGAAACAACATAAAGAGACAATGAAGGACGTGATAAATAATGAGAGAAATAGAAGACGATTGGAAAAATCTTGCGAAAAAAATAACCGAAGTAGCTGAGAATGAGATACGTAGGAAAGAAGGCAAAAAAATGTAATGGTGGGTTAGCGAATGCGAAGAAGCAATAATCAAGAAAACAATGATCAAAATGAAGTCCTTCAATAAAAAACTACAAGCAGTTACGATAATTACAGATCGGAAAGGAAAAATGCAAATCAAGTCTGTAAAAGAAAAAAAGTGGATCAATAGCAAAATAATCGCCATGGAAGATAATTTCAAGAAGAATGAATCAAGGAAATTCTTTGGGGAGCTAAAAATGAATAAGAGAATAAACAGTGGAAACATGAACGTCTGTGAAGATGAACATGGGGACATGTTAACACAAGAAAGTGCATAACTAGCAAGATTGAGATCTTTCTTTGTCAATATATTTAATCCCCCAGATGTAATAGAAGTAGCACAAAGAGGTAATCAAGATTCACATGACCAAGAGACAGAAAAAGGAAATGACTTCGTCGAACCCTCGTTTAACGAGATACGCTCTATAATCAACAACTTGAAACGGAATAAAGCAGAAGGAACTGACAACATCCCCGCCGAGTTAATAAAATATGGAGGGAAAACCCTTAAAAAGGCAATACATAATTTGATACTTAAAATAGGGAATCAAGAAAAGTTACCATCTCAATAGAACGAAAGTATAATCTTCCCAGTTTAAAAAAAAGGTGATAGGTTCGATTGTAAAAATTACAGACCTATAGCGTTGTTAAACATCACATACAAAATTTTTGCTCTTGTGAATAAGGGGCTAGTTGATATAGTTGAAGACAAACTTAGTGAAAATCAAGCAGGATTTCGTAGGATTAGATCGAAAATTGACAACATATTTGTAATGCGACAAATCTATGAAAAACGTTATGCACATAGAATTTACTTATGCTGCACTTGCTTGCTTGCATTCAAAAGACGAAATCTTCGTCAAATAATCTGCAGTAGTACAATATCTGATTCTGTCGATATGGAACTCACTCGCAATCTGCTATCAATTTGGACGTTTTCCTAACATGTTCAATTACAAATTATTGTTGAACTGAAACATAAATTTAGCATTACCTTCATGTTTTTATCATGAAATATTATTGTCGCATTGTATGATCATAAGAACTACATCAGTTTCAGTTTCTCTTATTAAATCAGTGTATTAATTCAGTAGGCTACAATTCCTAGTAGAGAACAAAAGACTTCTTATATGAGTCATTACTGATTAAACTTACACGTGAATTCGATCCGTAGTAAAATAATAATAGCTTCTTTGAGCTCTGGAATATTATTGTTCCTCAAAACATTTTTAACAATGCGTACATGTCCATCATATATTTATACAGCAGAGTCATTCAAGTTAATGATATTATAAATCATAGCAGTCAAGATAATGAAGAAAATTAGTATTACTGTCATTTTTATACTTACGTTCATATTTGAATGTATGTTTGGAAATGTTATGAATATGTACATTAAATAATAATAATTCTTTTCAATTTATTTATGCCATAAATATTACAATATACTATATTGAATAATAAATAGCACACGTGCACTTTGTAAAGAGCTGATCTCGAAGAAGAGCATAGCAAATTCCGTATTTCATACATGTAACCAACTTTCGATGTTCCATGGCTTCTTTCATTTCTATCTGTGATCTTATTATCATTTCCAAACTTGTGATCATCAATACCTCATGATCACCCAACCATCTTTATTCATTGCTTATAATAATAATAATAAATTCATTGTCAAAAAACAGTACAAACTGCGTATGACCACGTGAAGGACAATAAACTAATTTACTCTCCGGAAGCAAGCAAGGGACCATCCCATCAATTCCGATCAAGGACCCTAAGGCAAAGGCGGATTCAAAAAATTTCAGCATAAGTTCTTAGATAAGACAAAAAATTAGCAGCGAGTTATAATACTAATAGAATGTAATTTTACGCAAAAAATTACATGTACAAGTTATTATCGAACTATAGATTATTCTGAGTATAGTGTTTAAAAATCATATAAGTTGAAAAAAAACAACAATAAATTCACGATTTATTGTTACAATTAACACGCCCCTAGACAAAGCCTAGATAATCTGTATAAGAAATCCGCCTCTACCCGAAGGAAAAACGGAGAAAAACCCGGGCCAGGATGGGGCTACAGAATATATGTACACAACCGTGCCAAAGTTGAGTACACATAAAACTAAATTAATATGAGCCATAAGACAACACAATCATGCAAGAAAATAGTTTTTGAAATTGTTATAAGTTGTTTAAAAAGTACTACAGCAATGGCGTGATAAAGCACAAGACGAATTTAACTTTTGTTAAAATCAATAAATTCTTTTACAGTGTAGAAGCACTGGTGCAGGAGGTAGTTTTTAACCGCGGATTTGAAGATATTCAATTTCATAATATCTTTTATATTCTTGGGCAGAGAATTATATAGAACGATTCCCGAAAGATGCGGTCCTTTTTGGCAAAGAGTGGCTGACACTGTAGGGCGATGAATATTATTACTATTGCGAGTATTGTGTTGGTGAACGAAACTCTTTTGTATAAAACAAGGGTGGCACTTCAGTAATTCGGTCTTAACAAACACAACCGTTTCATAAATATAAATGCAGGGAAGTGTTAAGATATTTAATTCTTTGAATAAAGGTTTACAAGAGTTTCGCGGGTGAGATTTACAAATTATCCGAACTATCCTCTTCTGAAAGTTTGAATACTCTGACCGGAATTACCCCAGAAGGTAATGTCGTAACGTAAATGGGAGTAAACGTTTGCAAAATAAACGCAACGGGAAATACGTGGACTAACTGCGTTAACTAAGATTCGGAATGCGTAACACAATTTGCTTAATTGGGAATTAAGATTGTCAATGTGACAATTCCATTTGAGGTTGTCTTGAATATGGAGACCTAAGAATTTTGTATTTGTAACAGTTTTTAATTGTGTTCCGTTTAAAGAAAGAGAAACCTGGGGTAAAGATTTTGTGATACTATTGTGAAATGACATAGACACTGTTTTGTCAGTGTTTACAATGAGACGATTTGCATGGAACCAAGTCGAAAGGTTAGACAAAACGTTTTTAGCATTGGCGTGTGTACATAGTAAATTAGTGTCATCAGCAAAAAAAACCATTTTGCAATCTGATGTGGATGATGACATGTCGTTCACATACAATAAAAAGAGTATAGGTCCGAGAATTGAACCTTGGGTATGTGGCTTTGTTTCTGAAAGACAATGCTCAAGTATTTGATTTTTATTATAGGATATTTCGACCTGTTGATATCTATCTTTTAAATAAGAAGTTAGCCATTGATGTGGAAGTCCACGAATTCCTAAAGAATGCAATTT
>NNCF01127291.1:908697-949052 GCA_002313205.1 Laupala kohalensis
ATATATATATATATATATATATATATATATATATATATATATATATATATATATATATATATATATATATATATAGTCTGTATTTTGTCATCGGAGATACATTCGTTGCCTTCATTCGATTCAAATAACTGCTTTGTCTGTTCCGTTTAACACACAGCTTCATACACTATGATCGAGTGATTCCTTGATATCATCACACATTCATTCCTTTTAACTCACTTATTTAAACCTCTCCAAATACAGATTCATATCTCCGTGCCCTGTTAATACTTGGATCATTCTTGTCTTTAACCACTTTTTTCTGTTTTCCACGCATATTGCACATCCTCAATAAATTTCTATGTATTTTCGACCTTTCTACAAACTATTCCATTGTATTTGCTACGTTTCTGGCAGTACGACTAAAATTAGACGTTTACAACCTTTCTCAGTTATTCGCACTTTCCATCAAGCAATGTTCTTCCCATTCTCCGCATTCTAACCCGTGGGACCCATTTCTGCTATTCCATGTCAATAGGCAACATGCACAGAATTGCATGAAGTGCATCATTAGATGCATTGTTGTAGGTACCACTCAACCGCAACTTATACGTATATTCGCTGGAGGTAAACTAATTCATTCTTCATGATGTCATCTTCGCCCATAAACTACTGCTATGTGCTATAATTGGCATCATGACCCCTCTATATAATATTAACTGTTTTTACCCTAGGTTGAATATCACTATCCCAAATCTCACTATTTCGTAATAAAGTTTCTTGACTTTTTCCTTCCAAAAATTGTATTGTGTTCCTTGAATCTCAAATTTTGATTTAATATTATTCCTAAATACTTGGTTTATTCAACTATATTTCTCTTCCCATTTGATCGCAGTGCCCCATCCGTGGCTCAGGTGGTAGTGTTGTAGATCATCACCGAGCCATGCCGGTCATGCCGGGTTCGATTCCCGATGGGGCCAGAAAATTTGTAGCTTTTCTCATTAATGCCCCAGTTCATATAGCTGTGACTACTGTAAAGCAAATTTTTCATTCCTCGTTCCAGCTCCTCCTAGTATCAATAACTCTATTACTAACTACTTCTACTAACCCCTCCACGCGGGCCAAGTTGTTGGTAAACCCAGATAACCCGCCCACCTACCAACAATAACCTGCCTCCCTATCCTTCCGTGTAGATAAGCTTCAATAGCAAGTTACGTCTTCTATTTACATATACAACAATTTTTAAAAAACGCAGTGATGGTTCTCGTTTCTTGACACTTTTAGTCCAAGGACCAACACCGTTGTTTTACTAATAGCAATTCTCAAACACTTCTTCTCACACCACTCAGAACAGTCTCGCAGAATTTAATTTTCTCTTTCTTCCACCTCCCTACGTGAATTCCCTTTCACAAAGACTGCCTCTTTATTGGCATATGCCACAATTCCTACCGCTTTTGTATTTCGTGATATAAGACTACCTTAGAATAGAATCCAATAAAGTGTCCAACCATGTGTACCCTGAGGTGACCCTTTGTATTTCTGAATTTGTTTTCCGTTCCTTTTCCATATCCAAGAACGAATACCTCTCTCTTCTATGATGACGAACAGATACCTATTTATTCCGTGATCACGTAATATTCGAATACTCGTTGAATGTCAATAAATGTGACGAGCCCTATCTTCTTACTCGATCTTTCTACCGTTGTTGTTAAGGAATATAATTCGTCTCAGTTGATTTACCTTCAAGGTAGTATGTGCGTCAGAGCGACTAGGCTTAAGAACCCTCCGAAAAAGTTTTATATGATAGTTTGAACGATTCTCTATCCAGTGCAGATGGATTTTCGTACCCTTACGGCGCAAAATTTTGAATTATTTGACTTTAAATTACAATGGCTTATATGGAGAAACTTTCACGGAGTCATGTTCTTTCGATATTCTGACAAAAGTACCGGCTTAACATGCAAATGGAAATAGGTACGCAATATTTTCATACCTTACGGAGGATTTACAAGAATAATTCACCAAAAACTGTGGAAAATACTCTTCTAAATGAAATGGCAGCCGCTTCACGTGACTGAAAACAATGCGAACCTTGTCAGAGGAGGAGTCAAACGACAGTCTTAATCAATTATGAAGTTTTAAATTCACAAAGTAAATGTTCTCATCCAATATAAAAAAATTAATAGAATGAATTATTAATTAATAAGAACTACTTTGGTTAATATTTCCAAGTTTCGTGAATCGTTGGCAACTTTCCTTAAGTCAACTCGCAAATAATACCTTAAGGAATCTGTATTGATTGTCTTCAAGCCATTTCTCACTTTCAATGATTATTGCTAATCCATTCACAATCAGTTTTTCCAGTATTTTGCCACGCATGGAAGTAAACCTGCTTCGTTAGGTTGTTCATCTCCATCTTCTCTAAACACCCAAACTTAACTGATCTTCCATTGCTGCGCAAAAAAAAAACCACTTTTTTCATCATATCGGTTATTTCATCGTAACCTGGACTTATGTTGGTTCCTATTTCCTCCATTGTCTCCGCAAGCTCAGCAACCGTTATCCGTCGTCCTCTGTATCATTCCTCGGCAACATTCCTTCTATTAGCACCTTTCAATAATCGGAATCTCCCATCACATCGATGCAAATAATAATCGTTCTTCTCAATAATTCTCACAGCTTGTTTACTTCTGCCAAATATTTTTTTACCTTGTACATACCCACTCACCATAATGACATCTAGACGCCCATAAACCAAGTTATCTCTGCAGTACTACATCATGCGCATGACTTCTATTTTACGGTTTATTACTATTATAAAAGCCCATCCGTTGGGTTCTTCAATCACTCCGTAACTTAATTTACTGTGTATCGCCCTTTACCATAGTAATTATGTCTTCTGCAAACAGGCGTCATCGAACTTTATCTAAAACTAGCTGAGTAACCGCGGCATTGCTCGAGTGGATTTTGTAACTTTATTCTTTCTCACATAGATATCCAGTGAAAATGTTATCCATTAATGGTGGAGGTTTGATAGTATTGGTGTTTAATAATCCCTCATTTTCACTGATGTAATTGATAAAAAGGTTTTAGAAAACACCAACTTTCCATTTCATCCCCTTAGCGGTTTATTTTCGTAAAATCCTTTCTTACCTGATATTTTCGATACTTTTTCGTGTCACATTCTTCCCAACGTTTACCTCTAGAGGTGTCGTGCATAATTTACATTGTGTAGCATAGTTTACATAATGTCATTGCATAAACGATTATTCATCTCAGAATACACAATAACCATGGATCGATTTTTATATCGGTCTTATTTTTACGCCTCGCCCTTCCCTCCCCAGTTTTAAGGACATCGTACCACTATGTGATCTCATATTAAACTTAACGGCATTGATAGTTTATAAATCTAATCAACCCTAATACTACGCATCCAATGCAAATTTTCATATTTTTATATTTCCAAATTAGTTTTCAATTCTTTTTATCCATAAACTCTTTTCCACCCAAGGGACGCTAGTGGTGAGTTTCTTTCATGAGGGCTGATTTCAGACTTACACGATATCGGGATTTCACTATCACCTCAGTGACGTCGAAAATTATGAACTCGTCACTGGTATGTCATGTTCGATATTTTTTAATTGCATACACTTTCTAAGGGATATTTATACGAGCTGATTGTGAAATTTGACGTCTTCGAGAACGACACTACTAATTTCAGCGGCCCCGAAATCTACGATCTCAACACTAATATCGGTCACTTTCGATAATTTTTACATTTCTCTCCTCACACCAACACAAAGAATGTTAATTCCTTATAGGGGGTGATCTTCAACTTATCTGGATGTCACTTCACTTCAGCGGTCCCAAAAATGATTTATTCAACAATAATATTGGTAGTTTTTTTATATTGTTTACTTGTCCTTCATTCCCACCACTACCCCAGGGCTGCTAGGCGTATATTATCTTCATGTGAACTGATTGTTAACTTACAAAGCACTGAGGACGGTCTTATCCATCTCAGCGGCACCGAAAAATATGGTTTCGAATCCAATACCGTATTTTTCCATTATTTTTATATGTTATCCCCTTCTTACCTCCTTCCTCGGTGCAAGGAATGCCTTACCCTCACAGTGCTTGTTTTCATATAGTCAGTCATCTGTGTATCAAGTTTGGTTAAAATTGCTCCAGACACTCTCGAGTTATGGTGGGATACATCCATTAAATATTCCAACCCCATTTCACCCTGCTACGAATGGATTTTCATTTTACTATAAAATTTTATGTATAAAAACACGCTCATATTCAAATACAACGTTGTGTCAAAGTTTCAAGTCAACCCACCGACTACTTTTCGAGTTTTGCGAACACAAACATACGCAGGCTGAAATTTTATATATAATATGGCCGCTTTTTCTTTCCAAGCAATTTTGTTTTTGTGTACATTCTGTAGTATTTAATCCTCATAAGCGTGGTTTATATATTCTTCCTTTGCTCCTTTATATCCTTCTTACCGGTGATCGTTTTCTGTACAGTGACCACAGACATATTTCCCTCGCGATAAAATTGGACCATATTGCCTTATATATGGCACTTATATATTTCCTTAAATAGGGGTGACCCATACTGCTACCCCATAGTTCTTCATACCCATGAAGAGTCTCCCGCGAATCAGAATTCGTTGGATCAGCTTATTCTCAGCTTCTATTCCATTTTTCTGCTGGTTGCCGACTTCTAGAAATTATTGCCACAATTCTTACTATGTCAGTATCAAGTCAATGTCTTACATTGCCTGACACGTTTTGTTTGTGAACTGCTTCAACTATTATTTCTTCTGTTGCTTCTTGCCGTATACAATATATAAATTCAATCTTGATCGTCGTGTCCTCAGCCGTTCGATAACTCTATTATCCTCTTCTTTAAAGATGGTTTCTAATTGACTTCAACCTTCTTTTGAAAAAATAGGGAAAAGTTCATCGTATTAATAGTATCTTTCTTTTCCTTCATAATTAATGTCAAAATTTCTTTTGGCGGTTTTTCAGTTTTTCTCCTTTTATTCCAACAATTAGTATATTATTTCGTACAAGTGTCCTAGTAGGTATATTTACAATATGTGAATATAACCTTTTGGTAACACTTGCACCATCTGTGCGTTTCCCTTCTACGCTTGTGTAATCTGGCAGCTTATTTAAAACTCCCCCATGCTCGGCATTGCTCCTAAAATATCCGGACCCAGCAAACATTCCCCATCCGATCGGTTTCCCTGCAACTCTTTCAATATTAAATCGAACTTCTCTGTGAATACCTTCCCTACTCTTCCAACTACTCACGCAAATCTTCAATACCCAGCTTTGTCACATTTCCATTTAATCACGTCAGTTCCCCCATTATTGCAGTACGTTGACCAACATCCCTTAAATTCAATTTGTGTGTAATCTTATTCATACGTTTGTCCAGTAAGTTTATAATTGTTTCTTCTACTTCCTGCATATAAATCTTCATCCTCTCCTCATCACGAGTTATCTCACCTTGTAAACGAGACAATACTTCATCCATTCCCATTACAACCGCCTCCTCTTTCCTATTATTATTCCCGGATTTAGGTCTTCTTCAGGTGGGACAAATATTATGCATATCAACAAAACAACAGAACATGAAAAGCAGTAGTAGCACATCTGTAGCCAGAAAAGTAGGTTCCGGGTTCAGTCCCGCTCCGTCATAATTTTCACCCGGATGTAGGCTTTTCTTCACAAGTAAGTACTCGGCAGTTGTTCGTAAGGAATATGAAGTCATTAAATATAACAACTTCTTGTTTTTGTAAACACATGTTGTATAAATATTTACGTTTTTCATGTCAAGTTCATGTTATTTCATATTCTGTTGTTCTGTTGTTATGTATAATACTTGTTACACCTGAAGAAGACCCCAAATCGAATTGAAACGTTGTTCTCGTAATAAGTTTTAATAATAAATGCTCGTAAAAACAATAAATATTGCACTTTGAGTCCTACTACCATGATATTTTACGTTTAATTCATAGCAATTGTTCAACCAAAATAAAATAACTGACTTTTGCTGTTTGGTATGTGTTTAAAAAAACAATAATAGTAAAAAAAAAATTACGTGGTTCAAAGACGTATCCCGCGTCTGTGTTACCCATCGTAAAATGTGCACCGGAAACACATTCGCTTGTAGTCTCCGCGCGGCAGAACGTCTTCACTGACCTGTAACGCGAAGGTGAAAGAATAAGACGCCAACTACGGCGTTCTTCGTGTCGTATTCCTAGCTTTTTCGTTCATCGCGTCTTCCAACTTGCGCTCGTCCGCCATCTTGATTTGGCGCTGCCGCTGCTGCTCGTCGCCGCGAAGCGGTCGCCAGGTCACTGACCTGCGGGTGGGATCGATATATGGAGCTCAAAGGGGGAGGGAATGGGAATGGGAGGAAGGGGAAAAGAGATCTTAGTGGGAGGAGGAGATCTTGAATCTGTAAAACAAAGTTTTAAAATAGTATTTTTGTATTTTTTTAAATATCGCATTTCACACTATTCAGCCTTTTCTATTGGTTAAG
Source organism: Laupala kohalensis (assembly GCA_002313205.1). Classification (NCBI taxonomy): domain Eukaryota; kingdom Metazoa; phylum Arthropoda; class Insecta; order Orthoptera; family Trigonidiidae; genus Laupala; species Laupala kohalensis. Next base: position 915,247 of record NNCF01127291.1, read on the forward strand.
TCTGTAGAAAAGCTGTGTATACTTGTTAAATAAATATTACTTAATATAGCAAATTGAGAATACATATACCAAAAATGTGACAATTAATTTTCGCGTGATGTAAAACCATTTTATTTTTCTCGAAATAATGAGTGGTACAACAACAAAATATTGACCACCGAAGTATACACTCACATCAGTTTTCAATCTCAAAATACACGATCTTCACTCTAAAAAATTCACAGCAGATATAAATGGAAATGTTTGTCGCTCAATGACGGGAAATATCTATTGGAATGTGTTTTATTAATTGAAGATCAAAATCCATTTACAAATAAATGTAAAATACTATTCACTACTTATTAAAAGTATTGTCAGTCATTAAAAGCATACTGTGAATTGTTAAAAATATTTAAAATAATTGATGATATTATATAAATTATTAAAAATGAAGCTTAACTATACGTGAAATATTTTTTTAGCGAAGGAGTTCATTATTTATACCAGATCAATGAATTCATTCAGAAACGGTGGAATATATCTAAAAATGTTCCACAAATAAATTTCAATTATTTCCTTTTTTTCAATTATTCGTAAATTTCAAACATCCGAAAAAAAATCTTTACGAACAAGTTGTGAAGTAATAATAATGAGTTCATAAACTTCCAGAAATATTGGTCTGTTTCAAGATCTAAGCTTTCATTCCTTCATTTCGATCATTTCACAAACGTTTTAAGTAGTATAAAATATTTATGTTGCGTTTTGTATACTCGCAAGCACTGTAAAAAATCTCTGTAACGGATACTCATGGAACCTTAAACTGTGTCCGTTATTGAGAAGTGACGGATTTTGGGAAGTTCAGGTCAACTTAGAACGTTATGACAGGGAGAAAGCTACTCCGCTATTGAAAAGTACCCGTTAATGGAAATATCTCTGTAACTCATAAGAACGGAATATTTTGTTATAAAAATTTAATACCAATTTCCACAAAAAATCACTTAATGTTAATGTGGATCTTATATTATTTTCTTCCTTCGTAAAATAACATTTTATGTGTACCACATAATGCAACTGTTAGGAGAAATAAATTGATTGATTAAATAAATGATTTTAAACATCTGTGTTGAAATTTATTTATAACATATTTTTAAATTTTAACATTCAATATATTTAAAACATAATCTTCATTGGTAGATTTGTAATGTATTTAATCTTCATAACACGGCTTCGTCAACAGATTTCATTATGCTATTTTAAGACTAACATGTCAGTAGATTGCGTTCGACGTATTACCAACTCCTGACTTGAAGAAACCTCGAATTTTCATTTCTATGTATCCTCTACGTAACAGTTTAGCTGGGAATTTAAATGTACTTAAATTATTTCACAGGATTCTTCTCCATTACGAAATGGTTGAAAATTTTGAGGTGGAGGTAGAAGAGACAGAAAAAAAAGTTACGAAATTGTTTTTTCTGGTAACCGACGGAACCACAAGAATTTAATTAATTTTTTGGAGAGGTTGAAGATGTTATTTCATTTATTATGTAGTCTCTTAATAAAACTGATGTGCTCTAGTAAGATAATGCGAAAATTTCATCTTTTATTTAAAACAAAAATTTTGAATTAATCTTGTGAACTATCAACATCTATGCACCAAAACTACGCTCAGTAATATCCTCCGATTTTCGATCGCGGGTATAATGACGTCATGTAAAATTGGCAATTATTGTCTTCCAGAGCGTGATTTTTTTTTTTCGTTTTCGTTATGTCGGGTTTCTATCCCAGGATGTTCTACATATGACTCATTGAATATCTTACAGAAATCTTTCTCACTCTTCGTAACGTAAGCGTCTTAGTTAGTAAGAGAGAGAGAGAGAAAGAGATTGATTATCGGTCTTGAATCATTTATAGGTACAATTACCTCGTTGATAATTATCCCAAATTTTATTGTTTGTTATGGAATTTCACATCTTTACTCACTTGAGCCCCCTTTCGAGCTCTCATTCCTATCTTGTATCATTTATCTCTGATGAAGCTTTTATTAAATAATGTTGTTTATTTGGTTCAAAGGTTTTACAAATTAGGAAAAAAATGAGCAATTAAAAAACAAAATGAACTTTAAAATGTAAAAGAGAATGGTTCGAGGAAAGAATTTGCTTCAGCACTGGACACTCGCAATTATATATTCCGATTGAGGTTTGGAAATGATTTCATTGATGGCCGCTGAAATTAAAATATTTCCCCAAAAAAATAAAATTTTAAATTTTAAGTCAATTTACAGCTAGTACCCCCGGGGATCTGTCACAAATCGGGATCGGATGTCACTTGCTCAATTTAGAGCTAAGATAAGTAATTTTCATTGGTGAGACCTACTACTCACAGCTTCCTTAAACGAAATGGATCAGAAAATGTTCGGAGCATTGAAACTATTTCACACAAGATAATAGCGAAAACTAGATTTCGTTCGTTTCCGTTTTACTGGTCACAGATATTCCGAATAATTCTTGGGGGTTGTGGAATTCTACTGCTTATGCCAAAAGATCCTACGATCTTTTGGTATAAGCAGTAGAAGAGGGTGGTGTGGTCAACAAACATACCGTTGAGAATTTCTCGAACCCACTCACACATTTGACCTGATATTTATTATGCGACAGACTTAGAGAAATAGGGTAAGGGAAATCGTATTACTTTCAGTAGAACGAAGTAATTAGCCATTATGATTGTACCATTTGTGACATTTCATGTCAAATCGAACCCCCAATTCTCGCCCTTTCCGGACCCCCAATTTTTATTCTCACCAATTGCAAAAAAAAAAAAAATCTATGGTAATGTGAACGTCTGTGCAGTGTCTCCTTAGGTTATAATTTTGTTATTGTTTTATTGTTTAAATAATATTTAAGTGAAATTTTCTTTTAAAAAATACACAGAGTATTTGCATAATATTTACATTATGATTGGAAAATTCTATTCATTTTAGTAGCTCTTTGAGTTGCTATCAGTTTTTGGTTCCATTTTCAAAAGCAAAATAAAATTAGAGAGCAATATTTTTCGTAATTTGGAAGAGAGTCGTCCGTTCTAAATAGCTTTATTAACCATATATGCCATGATCAGTTATAAATTCCTTCAACATATTGCTTGTTTTAAAATACTTTTTGATTTTGAAAGCAAATGTTACATATCGTCTCGTTCCACGGTCCGTCTAAGGTTCCACGGCCTTTCATCACTTTAGTTCACCCCGCTGTTTCCCAGCTTTTTCCTACCGTCACTTTCAAAAACTTTGTTTCTATTGAGATTGATTTCACCTTTAATTTGTATGAGATTTCTGAACTTTTTTATATGCAATTTATAGTGAATTCTTTCTCTTTATTTGGACAAAGACCATCTTTGACCACTGCCGTATCTTTAACAAAGTCATTTCATAGCTCTGTACACATACTTTCACCATAAAGATAATTATTTTTACATGTCATAACTTTTAATATTCTACTGCCTTTTTTATATCTGTTCCTGTCTATCTTCGTCCTTTCTGTTGTCTCTTATTGATTCCTACTCTCCTCCAATTTTATCATCATCATGTTTCATCACTCTAGTCTGTGTTCTTTTCACAAACTTCTTCTCTTTTCAGAATCTTCCTCTCGTCCTCGTGCACTACTTATCTCTTTGTCCTTCTTTAATATACCTCGATTATGACTGTGATTCATATTCCTTGTAATCTGTGTACCTTGTTTTTGTCTTTGAGTTCATCCTTTTTCCTTCTTTCTTAATTTCTTGAACGTATTCTTCCCTTTTCTGAACCATATTCGTCCCATTCGCAAAACATGTTCTTCATTTTCCTCCATATATAGTCACTTTTATTTCTTTTCTTTTCTTTACTTTGGCCGAGATTACATAAACCATCTAGCTTTTAGTCATTGCGAGACTCACTCTTTTCTTTATTACTTTTCTATTTTCTCTCTCTCTCTATTGTGTTTCTTTATCGTCGCATCTGTCTATATGACGACGTTCACGTCCCTACCTCAAGGATACGTATCCTCATGTACATCTAGCTTCTCAGTATCCTTTCTTAATTAAATCTCTTAGCTGTTCATCTCTTGTAAGATAGTCAATAAAGTGTGAAAATATTTCTGCTGTTGCTACATCTTTTCTCTTACACTGTGAAAAATAATCCTTCTTGTTTTAAGTATTTTATGTATCTACCTCTTTAATATCTATAATGGTAACAATCCCAAAGAAATGTGGTCACTATTTTGTACATCTCCGCCACTAATGCATTTCGATGTCTCTCTGTGGCCAATCCTCTTTAGGTATTCCTCGATGTTCCCATGTTCCGCTGTAAATTCAGTTTCATATTTGTTTGGCTCGAAGTATTTTTCTCTCACTGAAATCTCACATTTGGTATGAAGTTAAACGTCTTCCTTCCCTTGTCTTCAATCGTATACAGTCACTGCGCTCTTGAATCTTTCGTTTCTGTAAATCTCTTGTTCATTTTGTACCAATAATATTTTGAGCGATGGGTTAGTTCATCGCGACGACCGAAGTGAAGCGATTCCGTATGTCCGTGAGTGGCTTTTCGCCAAGAGGTGGAGACTCATCGTGGCCAAGGTTCAGTCAGCGACCTCTGGCCGCGTCGCGCGTGCTGCCTTGATTAGGGACCGACGCGTGCGGTCACGCCCTCCTTCTCCTCTCACCTCCCCCGTACACTCATTGCTCTCTCTCTCTCTATTTCTTCTTCCGCTGTCATTAACTTCCCTTCTTGGCCTGTCAACGCTCTTTCTTCTCTACTTTTCATTCTCACACTGAGTGAACAGACTCGGATCTAAGATCCAGATTCAGAGGGAGGGAAGGATTTCTCCAAACCCTTCAATGTGACATCCCGACTTTTCGTTATGGTATCCCAACCTTATATTATCCGAACCTTATATTAGGATGTCATATCCAGAGGTTTCGAAAATCTTTTCCTTCCCCTTAATTTGGATCTCACACCCAAAACTAGAGTATTCACTACAATAGTGTTTTCTCAGTTGCAGGGTTGTACTTCTACGCATAAGTGATTACCTGCCCCTACCCTCTCCCTATTTCTATTTTTTCATGTATTTCTTGGCTTATTTGTTCAATTCCCATTTATTTTCTCTTTGTGATCATAAATGTAATATATGTGGAAATTTTCACTACATTCGAAATTTACCATTTTTGACGCCACTTAAGATACTGTTGATAACTACAGTAGATTTTCGATCCCTTCACAACTCATGAACAAAGAACTTTTGAAAATCATTATCACCCAGACTCTAAACAAATACGAATGAAGCAATTTTTGTTTCATAATAAAGCAGTCTTGAAAATATTTATTGTTTGTCTTTAATCCTATAAACTAAGTCTCGTCATTTTCTTCTGCTATTTACAACCATTGATGCGAAAAACATAGGAGTATTTCGGATTGAAAGCCGAATTTAATATCATGACCAGTTTTTTTCTCATTTATTTTTCATTTATTCTACAAAAAAAAAAATTTCAATTCATTTTTCTTTCCTCTTTTTGTTATTTTGTGCAGCATTATTCTCCTATTCTTTCTTCTTGTCTTTCATATTTCTTTCTTCGTTCTTTTCCTGTCAACAGACACTCAGAAACTCTCGTATCGTTTCTTGCTGAGGTAGCTTACTATTTTTGCCCGTTCCGCGGTTGTGTTCACTCCATTACGTTCTTCTACTCATGGATATTTCTCAACCTTTCTTGTCTCATTTATTGTAAGAAAATATGATGACTCTCCGAACCTTTCTTGATTCCACCTCATTGAACTTTCCGAATGGAGTTCCGATGTATAATCTTCCGTTTCATTTTTACAAGCTTCATCTTCAATTAGGGAAGACATTTGTTTTCCCTTTTTCATAGCATTAATATATTCACTTACTCTTACATTCCTTCTTTGTGACTCGTTCTAAGCACTCGTCACCAGTGTTCGCTAAATAGACTTTTTCGCTTCCAAGTTACTACGAACAGAGGGAGGGTCCAGACGACCGAATATACGATTATTTAATAATGGGTAAATGAATATAAACAGGGATGAAATAAAAACAGTTAGCTCTCCTCATATGATGAGTTATTTCTTATACTCTGTCGACCAACTCTTGAAACATTAATAGTAGAAATCTGGGCAGAGGTAACTTTGTTTACCTCTGCAGGAATGCAGATCGATTATTTTATTGTTGATTCTAACTTTCTGGTTAATACAGTTAAAGTTAAACTCGAAGATCACTCATTTTCATGTTCAAACGGCATCTGGCTAGTTTCTTCTAAAGGTACATATTTTAGCATTTTCGTCTTGAAAAAGATGAGTGGCAAAGGAACACTTATATATTTTATTTTAATTTTTTTCGTTGCTTATACATCAGGAGACATTCCACAACGTCATTCTTTCACTTTTTTTGTCTTTAATTGTCTCTCGCTTAATATGCACTTTATTAACTAAATCTAAAATTAATTTTAACTTAAAAACAACTCTATGTAATAATTAACAAATCAAAAAGTGCTCATCTCGAAAGGAAAGTACCATTATTAAATATTTAATGGTACGAATTTTGGGGTTTTAAATAGAACGTAGCAATTTTCAAAACTCTGAAGGGTTCACGAGTTGAATTCGCCCTTCCTTGGACGTATCTCTAACTGCAATCTTCATTTCCCTTTTCCTCTTATTCGTCTGCATGTTTCGTTTCCGTCGCCTACAGCATTCGTTATAGCTCCTCTTACAGAATCATTACATCTCCACCCACCACCGACATCGCCACCGCCGCACGCCTCTTTTCTTCTGTTTCTTTGCGACTTTTCTTTTGGATCCGGGTGGCGACGACTGCGAAAGACGAGCAAAGATTCAGTCGACTGCTCGTCTCCGAGGTTCTTGCCCGGAACCCACGAGACCAAGGAACGTCCTCGGATTTCATTTCGTATGAAAACAACTTATGAGGACTTGTTTATGTTCACCAACGTAAAAGTTTCTTAACTAAAACTGCTCGTGGATTCTAAAAAAATAAAGAAAAAGAAATTCACTACGCAGTACAATATATTGCTTGAAATTTAGGGACGTTCAGCTTGTGATATGTACGTAAACAGACATGTTTACATCATTTGAGTCAGTGTACGAAATTAAATTATAATGCATCATTGAATGTTCTCTTTGATACTTACTTGACTTGAATACAAGCGTTGGGGGCAGGGAACTTCCTCTCTTTCCCCATCTGTCCCAAGTTAGAAAATATTATTGAAATTGGTAAGTTCATACTCGTAATTGGTAAATATAGTATATTGGGAAATGTTAGTCATCTTAGTAGTTTTTCAGGTATTGAGTTCACCCTCGTCACAAGGAGACTTACAACATATTTTCTTTATATTTCATAATTATAGCAATTCGTGTTCTACGCAATTTTGCATTATCACAGATCATCCTCGCGATGATAGTACGTCTGGAGCATGGAGAACCATCAATAACTCGTATTGATTTTTACCCTCCTAAACACAGACAATGGTCAGACGCTGATAACAATTTAAACGACTGAATAAAATGTAAGGATTATTGAAAAATAAATAGAACAAGGTAGCTTTATGCATCAATCGTAAAAAAAATCAGAGAAGTTATCTCTTACTCCATTGATGATTGATGTTGCAACGGTGTAGCAAAACTACTCAAGCCGAACTAGAGACAATTTTTTCTACTACATTGTTTAAATTTGAAGAAAATAATTTAATATTCGCAATGTTTAATACCATAATTTATGAATTGCTGTTATAGTGACTATTTAAATTAAATTGCATAACATTATTGAAAGTTATACGTTGACTAGCGACTGTCACGCTCGTACTAATTATTATTATTAAATTTATTATTATTACTAATTTAACTCGCGTTTTCCCTCACTTTCATTTTTTGAGAAGAAAAAGAGTAATCTAAAAATGTTGATTATACGAAAACTAGGAATGATGTGGTAAAACGAAACGCTTGTCATTCCCCCCAGATTTCTATTGAGCGAGCGTCTCTTGCCACTGATCGAAAGCAGTGCATCATACCTAATGACTTCAGAACCAATACGCAACTTCCTTTCTGAAAGAAACCAATAAAAATAGTAACACGATTCCTGTCGAATGTTATCCTTTTATTGGATATCAAATTTCAATGAAAACAAGCACTAAGGTGCAACAATATTTCATTACTCATTACTTTGAAGGCTATTGATTAAATAAAGCTGTATTGTATTTTAGTATAATACATTTTTTAAATCATCGCGATTTGTTCAGATTATAGATTAGTTATTTCGAAAAAAGTTCTTTACTTTGAATATGACTAAAGTTTGGTCGACTTAACTGGAGGCACTGTAACTTTCTGTTAAGGATCTCCCGTTTATCGTGAAAGAATCACGAACTGAAATTAACATAAACATGACAGCAAAGATGGAAGTGTCAGTGAAAAGAGTTGCAGCAAAATACTTAACCTTGCTGACCATTCATAACATATTTCAAAGCATTTCTCTCGGCGTAATAGCGAAGCAAGCAGCACTTCCGCAACCCATTGACCGAAGAAGAGAAGCTTTGGATTCCCCTGTGTAGCTTTGGACACGGCAAGCGAGTCTCGCGAGCGTGCCCGTATCACGAAGGTCCTCCGGAACAAAATGGCGGACGGCGAGTCAATGCCTCGACGGAACATTTTGTCGGCAACGACGTTTTATTGGTGAATGGGGGCCGCCAGGAGGAGGGGGTTTTAGAAGCAATAAAAAATAAAAAAAGCACAGCTATGTTGTGAATAACTTGTGTTTTCTCGACTTTCTTCTTTTCTATTTTTTTTATATTCTGTTTCTAAAGTTACTATGCCTTCTGTAATGAACCACAGTACGACAGGGGATACGATATCACCGAGGCCCGGGATAAGAAAGAATATACTTCAAGATTATTTTATATCCATCCTTAACAATTGGATTCCGATGAGTCGATTTACGTATGTTTTTTACACGAAATTTCTCTTATTAATAAATTTCCATGCTCTTCTTATTATCTAAGTTAAATTGGGTGAACAAAAGACATATTTTCAAGACAATACGCGGCAGGAGTTGGGAAACGTTTATTTTACTTTATGATACTTTTGTAAACGATTTTTATAGATATTTATGCTCTTTCTTACTATAATTTTTATACAAATTTTGTCCTTCATCTACGGAATAGTTATTCATATAAGTTTCGAAATTTTTAGACGAGAATATTGATTAAATGTGAAAAAAAGTGCAAGACTTACTGGAATTGTATTGTAAGATTGTATTATATCAATCCTCTATACGTTTTAATACAGTTTTGTATCGATTCGTATTTAATAGAAACGTTACTTTGGCGTGACACACTAGCATGGAGTAGTGAAAATTAACTTCATCACAACCATCACAAGCTTACCTAACAGAAGTCTGAATTCTTACCAACTCAAGAGTGTAAATGGAAAAGAATATGTTTTCTTTTGATGACTATGGTATAGACGGCTTCGTTCTTCAATCAAGCAGATCATTTCGTTACGACTTAAATTGTATTATACGACGCTGCACCCCAGTCTTGTTTTGTTGTTCTAGATGCTTCAGCAAAGCAAAACGAATCGTTAATTATGAATTGGAGCCCGACGTAGCTGCTGTGAACGAACGCAGATAAAAAAAAATTATTTCACGTGTCAAAGGGAGTGTTCCCTTGTCAATTATAACTAGGAAGAGCGTTCCGCCGCTGTTTCAGGCGAAATCACACGATATGCAACAGTCCATTATCTTGTGCGTCATAATAAACGTTCACAGAAGTTAATATCTATAAACGACATCGACATTTCATAATAGAAATTAAATCATTATAATTATAGTATGATGTACGTATTATAGTATGATGTACGTCATTTGTCTTAATTTATTTCTTTTGATTTATTCATTGCATTTCCATTTCTTAATCACTCTTCTCAAAATATTATAATTTATTATACCTCAAGTGTCCCTCATTTTTTTATTAAATTTTATTTTTCCGCACTCAAAAATCTTTTTTTATCTTTTTTGCTTTTGTTATTTGTTGTTTTTAATTTTAATTCTGTGTTTTTTTCCCAGAACATGAGGTCCGCTGAGCGAGGGAAAAAGCTTTTTGCTGATTAAATGATTACGACAGAGTAGACGACACCCTTATATCATTTTTAAATAATGGATTTTCAAAAATTTAACTTTACATGTTAGATATATCATCACTGTTGCTCTCCATAGGCGCTGCAACGGTCCTCTGGGCATTATCAAGTTGGAGTAACAGAGGACTAAGTCATATGATGATGAAACGGGGATAAAAGTGTCTGGGAGTCCACAGCATACACACATTAAGGATTTGTCTCACATATCAAAAACAACACGCTTGATTTCAATGAAGAAGAAGTGAGGTTTTACTGTAGTGAGATAGGATAACTAACAAACGATAGGTTGCACTACACGACGTGGTGTATAGCGCTGTGTCGCCTTTGGAATAAGGAGTTTCCGTATTCTTTCTATACTTGTTGCTGCAGATACATGAGATCAGCAACGTATTAAATGCGACAGAAGGTACCGAGAATCCAAAATAACAAATTCATGAAACATTTTCACTCGAGGTATAAACTGAGGTTCGATTTCAACGAGTTTTTTTATTTCTTCAAGACGTCAATAAAACAGTCAACAGTGAAAAAGACTGATATAGTAGTTATTATGAAAACAATTCCAAATTTTTATCAATATATGACTGGGTTAACCAGGTAATATATTATTTTGTAATATCTCACTTATTAAAATATAATATCTCATTTTTGTTAATGTTTCTTTAAAGCATCGAAATAACTTTAACTAAACTGAATTTCACTGAACCCAACGTTTCGTGAATTATATGTTAAACCCACGTCTATGTCGTTCAGAGGAGGATGTCGGCGTAATTGTGCAATCAAGATCAAGCAGTAATCGAGATCAATGTTCCGATTAATCGAACGTTGAATTTATTCATTAGTTTTCGTTCTCCTTCAAGGCATTCACTAGTCTAGGAAATGTTGTATGTTCCAGAATCTGCAGAAAGAGAATGCACCAATTATTTTATTTCGGAATCTTCCTTACTCTATTCCGATCAGAATACAAATGACAAAATATTTCCTTCCTTCCACTGCAAAATAATAAATTATTACTATTATTATTATTATTAAGAAAATAAGTAACGTGGATGGGTTTTGTATTCTATTTCGAAGTAAATCAATGATTTTTTAAAATTGTGCATTAATTGTTATATTTATATCGTCGTGAAATAAATTTAAATCTTTTACTTTATTATTATATTATTACTATTACTTAGCAGAAAGCTGACATCAACCGTTATTTCTTATTAAATGATTTTTCACACAGTTCTGTTTCCCGTAGCGTAACACCATACAAGTTTCAATATAGTCAATTCTTAGAAATATTTTCTATTTCTAGCTGTAAACGTTTATTCTGAAAATCATTTAGCATAATGTTACTTAATTTAGGAATATTTTGTTGAAGCAAGAGTAGAAATACATTAAAACATGTATGAAAAACATTTTTTTTTTTGTTTTCGTTAATCAGTCGTCCTGAGAACTTACTGTGGTGTGGTTTGTGATCACAACAGCTCCAATTTGAACGTCAGACATTACTTTTTCTTTTGTGCTCGCTATTTTTTAACAATATTTCTTACAAATGCACTTTTTTGTACATACACAAAGTTTGAAAATGTGCGGTAATTTCTTCTATCCGCTGACCTCAATGAATTCTAGTATTGACTACTTATTGGTGATTATTTAAAAATTTCTGATCAATCGGTAATGGATCGATTGCAGCGATTATTATGCATAGATAAATTGTTGTATACTAATCCATCAATCTAACAAATGAGTCGAGTTTCAGAATTATATTAATTTCTCATCAATACTATTAATTTATCGCTAGTATTAATCCTAACAAAAAGGAAATAAAATAATGTTTGTACGTTATTCATATATTAAAAATATTTTAGTAACTCGACAAAATGAATAAACTAGAATTTTTTTCTAAAAATCATACTCTCTCACAATCAGTCATCATGGGATTTCTATGAGAACATTAGCTACACATTATTTTACATATATTGCTATAATATTGGGGGCTTAGTGAATAGAAGATTATTTTATATCTAATTATTATTAAAACAGCTAATAATTTGGTATTATTAGAGTTATTTAGAAAAACTATTCTCAAAACCTGCGATATTAATATTTCCACATGTTTATGTCTTAGAAATGGAATAGAGAAAAATTTAAATAATACAATATGAAAAAGTTGTATTTAACCAGTAGTTTTTTTCTTATAATTCCCATGCTATATTCGATTGTTTTATTCATTGACATTTAATCACCCGTCCCTATCAGTGTTGATTAAAACTTTCATTATTAACATAATCTCTGATAAAGCTACAATAGTGCTCCATCCCAACTTCAATCATCCGGAAAGCCAATCCTGAAAAAAGATTATCTGTATTGACGAGGTAAAATCGAGACGAGATTTGATGGAAATTAGTTATGAGCTAGGAGTATTCAATTATCGTGCATATCGGTTCCTATGCCTCTCCGTGTCTCAGGTGGTAGCGTTCTATCTCATCACCAAGTCATCCCGGATTTAATTCCCGGTGGGGCCAGAAAGGATTTGTAGCTTTTCACAAGAATGTCCCAGTTCATACAGCTGTGACTACTGAAAAGTGAACCCTCCTTCCTCTATCCACCTCCTTCTAGTATCAATAACTGTAACTATTATTAACAACTCTCACTTACCCCTTCACGTGGGCCAAGTTGTTGATAAACCCAGCTAAGCGGCCCACCTACTAACAATAGCCTTCCATTCAACTCCTACCTCCTATCGCTCCATGTAGATAAGCTTCAATAGCACGCTACATTTCCCATTTACAAATGCTACACTAATAACATCGGGCCCATCCTATTGCAGAACTAGTGTAGCGACAGAGACGGCGAATTCTTCAAAGCGAGAAAAAAATTCCAACCGGTTTCTTTGCTACGCGACCACTGTCAGTGAATCATTGTGGCTATGACCTCTAGTGTGTGTACGTAAGTTTAAATCGGTATGGTTCATGTGTTGCTTACCCAAGCGCCCATCTTGGCCCGGGTTTTTCTCCGGTTTTCCTTCGGGTAGAGGCGGATTTATCATACAGGTTCTCTAGGCTTTGTCTAGGGGCGGGTCTATTGTAACAATAAATCGTGAATTTAGTGTTATTTCAATTTTTAAGCACTATACTCAGAATAATCTATAGTTCGATAATAACTTACATGTAATTTTTTGCTTAAAATTACAAACATATTGACATTCTATTAGTATTATAACTCGCAGCTAACTTTTTATCTTATCTAGGAATTTTTGCTGAATTTTTTGAATCCGCCTCTGCCTTAGGGCCCTTGATCGGAATTGATGGGATGGTCCCTTGCTTGCTTCCGGAGAGTAAATTAGTTTTTTTTTCCTCCACGTGGTCATACGCAGTTTGTACTGTTTTTTGACAATAAATTTATAAATTTATAAACTATTTGCACATTTTAAAGCGAAACGTATTTCTTGAGTGGACTATTTAAACAAAGTATTAATTACGCAATTATTTATATAAAAATCTGTTTAATTTAAATTGAGGGAAGAATTTTTAAGGCGTGTAAATTTCGAGGCAGTGTTGTAAACGTCATATTAAAATAATGATCGCGTACGCCATTCCTACCTCAACCAATTAACACTGCAATTAAGAAACTTCATAATAAAGATCGCACATCCGTCTCGATGTCAATAATATTCTCGCCGAAACGCAACGTAATTCCTTACGAGCGCAAAGAATCGCATGGCGGTCTCGTCTATCCGACCGAAGCACTTCACAACGAGTTAATAACAGTAATTACGTCGAAGGTAATTGATCTCGCTAGAGATAGCCTTGCCACGCTGATGGTAGAGCCACTTCCTTCAAGAGGTCTTGGAATGCGGAACAAGGAGTGGCGCGTACAGAACGCTGATGGGGAAAGCTTCCGGTCGACTGAATGGCTTCCGGTAAATAGATTTCAAACGCATGGGTCACTGACCCCATACGTCCACATACAGACGTATTCTCTTGATTATGGAGGGATCTGTGAGTATGCTTGCATGTAGAGAGCAGTGCTACATAAATTTTTTTTCTGGGAAAGATACGAGATTTCGATAACACAATACAATTGGAATTATAATAAAGAAAATGTTTTAATTTATATCCGTCAGTTAAAATTACGATATTAACAATATGTAGGAACTAACTTGATTCTTTAACGTAAACTGAAGTTTACAAAGTTATGGGGGCAAAGCGCTTTGTGTGTGTGTGTGACACGTCGGAGAAAAGTTAAATATTGTTTTGAAATATCTGGCGACGCAGAGATAGAAGTAATGCAAAATACGTAACGGAAAATTTCTTTCCTGACGCACAATATAAATCCCTGAAAATGAGTATATTCTTTATAAGTTCAAACGTCCACCATCAATAATTATTTCGATTCATTCATTTAAATATGTCTTTTCGATTCCATTTAAACACTGAAGTATGGTTTTTAAGATGAAATTAAAAGAAATGTGAGTAATTCTTTTTATTTATATCAATTACTGTGTCAATTTTAGTGATTTAGTTCTCTTTACACGGGTAGTAACATATTCTTTTACAAATGAAAATTCAACTTTGTTACATTCCTCTGAGTGTATCTCTGAAATATATTCCTCCGCAACAAGGCAGGTTCATGGTACATAGAAAAAGTCTAAAAAATTCTGAATTTTATCACAAATCTTCATTTAAATCCCTTAATTCATTCTCATGTTTAGATACGAAGTGCGAAAATTGTGTCCGTTTGCTACCTTTTCGCGACTAAACCACGGAACGATAGTGATGGAATTCGGAAAGGAGGTGGTTTAAATGTCCAGGATGAACATACGCTAACTTTTCTTTTTTTAATGTGTGAAAAGAAAGATAGAAAATGATCTTTGACGATAAAAGTCGATGAAGTCTGGGAAAAATTCACTACATTCGCTTACGCTCAGAGATAGGTGAAAACTGTGAATGGCATTATTGTTCGCCTCAAAGTTATTCAAGTTCAGCACGTAGGGGGTTAAATATACCTAACTCTCCTAAGGGTGAAGTGGTGTGATAGACTACTATCTTACAATATGTACAGATTTTATTTTTCCTGACAAAAAGAAGCTTGTTCGAGGAAAAGTACCGGACAATGCTGGGTAGTCAGCTAGTACTTTTATACTTAGATGAACATTCCCAGCCAATTAACAATTTATAAAATCTTTATTTTTGAGTGGTTTGGTAGTATTAAATATTCTTAAATATTTAAACGTACCGAAGTAACCATATCTTGCACAATTTTTTAATGACATCCACTAAATTTAATGTCACCATAAGATTGACATTAGACCGTACTTATCACTTTCTGTGTCCGTTAATATTTTTTTAATAGATCTTAACTTTGAGAAGTCATGTTCCCTCCAAACTACTAGAAATTATATTGTTAAAAATTCTCAGAGCTCTCCAATAAATCGGAAACAACAGATTTAAATTTCATTTAATACCCCAAATACTGCTCATGCGAATTTTTTGTTTTGTTCAAATGTTTTTTCTTAAATCTCCATTAATATTCGTACTTAACGTATGCAGTATTAAGACGCGCCATTTTATTTAGGAATATTACAAAAATAATGTACGTAACTATTCCATCCTATTGAAAACTTTTCATTGTTATTACTGGGTGGAAATTCACTCATTTCGTTTCATGGCACCATCACTTCTTCATACACACATTGTAACATTTACACAAGTTATATATATGTAATATATTATTCTTTTAATACAAAATACGTAAATACTGATATTAAATTACAAAATATGACAATCTTAGAAGTATGAATCTTAATTCTATCTTATTTTAATGTGTGATGGCATTTTTAAAACAAATTACAAAAGGAATGGTGGAGTCAAACTGCCTCACAACAAACCCCGTGATGTGACCACGGGGTTAACGGAGGATAGAGCTCCGCAATTACTAAGTCTCGACACTAGAAGGAGAAGTGGTCAGTTTCTCGCTCCGAACCGGTTTGACCCCAGGATAGATCCGGTATTCATTTTACAGCAGACTGAGTTAGTCTGAATGTTGGGGTGTGATGAGAGTTCCCGATGGATCGAACTCATCGCTGTACCCAGAGCCGCGCTAACTCCAAAAGTAATGGTACACAGTTAAAATGTAAGATGACAATTTAATCCCTATCCAGAAAATAAAACAAGCCATGATACCTCGGTTTTGACAGGTGGTTAAGAATGGCGGGAAAATGATATCGAAAAGTTGCTGTTCATACATAAATTTTAGCGATATTATGTGAATGAGATATAAAAATCCCATATTCTTGAATCCACCGCTCTTGCACTATAAGATTGCGGAATTCAGAATTATTTTATCGTAGTGTTCTTCTCATCAAAGATTATGTGAATAGAATGTTTTTAAATTGAACTACGGATTCGTGCGGGAAGTGAGCATAGTCCTCAATTCCTAATCCTATAAAATATTTTGTCTTCTCTGAAAAAGAACGGAAGTGAAATAATTCCATGTCTATATTCATACGTCTCTTGAAGTGCAAATTGTGATATGTATTGAGAGCATATTTCCGGGAACGAATCGCGCGTGAGACGTGTATCTTCTGCCAGAAGTGTTGGTGTGAGGAAGGTAAGACTATTAATGAAAAGAAAAAAGTAGGAAACAAAACCAAAAATGGTCAGAGAAGACAAAAAGAAAAGAGGTGAAATAAAATAGCTGAAGTTAAAGAAGAATATGAGAAGGATAACTAGAGTAGTTAGTAACCCAAGAGAAAGCTGGAGAAGCAAAGAAAAGGCGAAACGATGATTTACCGGAATGAGGAGTCAAAGAAAATCCAAAATGAAGGGAAGATAAAATTTAAGATAATAAATGTGTAAAGAGGTGGGAAATAAGAATAAGTGAGAGGATATTATGAGTGATAAACCACGAATCTGCTTCAGAATAGTGATCAACGAATTCGATGAGATCTTGAGTCGCTATCTTTTAGGGGAATTTCCTTTCTGCAACTGCATTTACCACCTCCAAATAAACGAAACACATAAAACCTCACTGGCATCAAAATCTACAGTCTTCGTGGTCTTCATCTAAATGAATTTCATTAAGGCGTGAAATAACGAGAAGGAATGAAGGGGAAGAAGGAATCAGAGACAGAAAAGATGAATGAGGGAGACCCATTTCAATCCAAATACAGAGCTCCGAGTTCTCTTGTTTAACGAAGTGTGCAAGGCGGCAAAGGGACAACGCTCGAGTGAATTCGAGTCCGCGTTGCCAAATCACCGGCGATGGTTCGCTTCTCCACTAATTTAGTGGGCCGTGGAATCTCAGGGCGTACAAACGTGCGACCGCAATGGAGCAACGGTGTGCGATGGGCGACCACGAGTTCGCTTGTTATGCACGGAGATGCCTCCCATGCACACCTACGTATGGATGCTTCACATAACATGAGCGATTTGGTACTCGCCAGATTTGCGTCGCGTATTTTCAAACATTCGGGGGAAATAAGTTGATCAATATGGACTATAGCCCTTGAGGGAAAAAAAATTATACCTCTGTTCATGCAAGACAAGAAAAAATTTCAAACAAGACAAAATTCAATTCAACGTATAAAAAGACGGAATTTAATTTCTTTTCATAGAAAATGTTTGAAAATCTTAAGTGTAGTATATTAATTTACGATATACCATCATCAGTTTTCTCTTTGAACGAGAAAATAGGAATATTATAATACTTCCTGCTACGCGATGTGTCTTTTATCAATTAATGTAGTTAATGCCTCACGTAACAGAATATGTTTGTAAATGTATCCTGTATTTTGTCATCGAAGCGTGCAAGAGTGTTTCGTAATCGCTTTTGCATCAGGTCATAGAACTCTGTACACGACGCATTCATGGATTCATTAGCGATCTCATAACCGATCCTTCGACTTCAGAAGATTCGAGATGACTTCATTTGCTGCACCTCATATTCCGTGTAATAGCCGCTATCTTTCCGAATGAGTAAATATGACACCGGGATTTCACATTTCTTAATCACGAGCATCACTGTTAGTGATTTTCCTGACTGTCTCATTAATCAATGTAGTGAACATAGTACTATATATGAAAACTTGAAATTTTTCAAGGATGTTTTAGTATTGTATGATAGTTTTCAGTTACAGTATATATTACCTGATCATGTTAACTTGGATTATCGAGGTTGTATATCGAAAAACACAATCGATAAGATATACTGCTTTTATCTCTGAAGTGAAAATGATCCTGTGTTCATGTACTTTACTGCCCTATCAGCGAAGTATCGTATCAGCGAAGCATGTACGTCCTCGTACTTTCGACGCGAATTAAACAGCAATTTTCTTTTACCATCGGTTTCACTAACTGCTTTAATTCTTACCCAGTTATCGCTACATTAATTAACAACAATTTCATTATTTTTTGCTTCACATAGTCTTAATAATTTACGTTTATATTTATAATGTATAATAAATCGTGCATAAAAGTATTTTGTAGTAAATTTTAAAACGACGTACGGACTCTCGTTTAAGACTTCGCCAGTTTTCTTTATAATATAACAACCAAAAAAAACGAAATAATGGAACTGAAAAAGAACCAGGCGTAGATTTACAAATTATTACGAAACCTGAAGAAAAGTCAGGAATCGAAAGGTTTGCAAATTTTTTTGCAAAATATGTACGGTTGGACTGATTATTATCTCTTATTTAATGTTTTTTATCGAATTTTGAAAATACCAAGCTCTGAAACCAACACCAACTACCAAACGGGGTTCAGTAGTAGGTTCCTAGGCGCCAAGAAGAAATTGCTGTATAAAGAACCATGAAAGCAATATGTAACAATATACTTCAAGAAATTTAAAGAAGTTATTGCCAAATGTAAATATGTAGAGATACCCGTATTAGACAAAAATAATTTTAAAATTTTCCTTTGGGTATCAGCTTAGTCCGCTTGGTAGTGTGAAGGCTAAGAGAAAAAGATTTTGGTTTATTTTATTCCGTACCACAAACAGTAAAATAAATTGGACTTCGTTCCTTTCTTGCGCTAAATTCAGTGCGAATTCTACTTGAGGTGGCAACACTGTTAGCGAATGCAGTAATCTGCCTTCCCGTGTGAACGAGACCTTAATCGCCGTTCGTCGACCACAACGAATGGGCCAAGAGATCTGAGGAGATCAAGAGTATTTGCAATTCGTGTAAACACGCAACCCCATGTGCCGCAAGCAGCCGCAACTGGAGCATGGGTCCAAAATCTGATGAAACATGGTTTTGGATCACGTTTCCCTTAGTGGTTACGTTGGAGAAAGAGGCTCGTAGTGAGTGTGCAAGGTGCCCGGGCCCTTCCCTGAATACTTTATAAGTATAAAATAATGGTAATTTACGAATTGTTAATTAATTAATTAATTGAATAAACAATTGAACAAATTTAATACACTTCAAGGATCAATAGCTTGAAATGTTAATTTTGCAAGAATCTGACACCTTTGAAATTTATGTCTCGGGACATGTGGAGAAAACTATTTTGTTAGAATACGTTAAGTCCCTTGAGGATATCCAAGATGGATTATTAGTGTATCCGTCACAAAGCATGGCTAAGAAACCGAGAGATGGTCACATATTGTCTCCACCATCTTCGGTAAAAAATTTTTTTTAAAAGATTTCTTTACGCTTTGGGATTCACTAGCTGACGGTGTTCCTGCGCTATAAGAATATCTTCTGTTGGTGGCCCAAATTATAAAATTTTGGGGATCATTGCCGTCACGCAACATCAGCATATCCACATTTTATATAACATTTTCAACTCGATACAACGTGCTACTTATTTACACGTAATATTTACACGTATTTACACTAAAACATAAATATTTTAGCATAACAATTAACATTGATGCAGATGAGGGTAAAATTCAGAAGCATCCCTTAAGCTGAAAATTCAGTTTTAGACATTTACATACCTCTGTTCTTCTGTGGAATCTAGAATTTATTGTCAACTGTGTATAATAAACCTAGTGTTTTCACATTTGAACTACGAGTGCTGGTTAGACGCAGACGAACTATTCCACCAATAAATGTTAAAATGGACCAACACTCATTTAGTGAGCGTTCTTGGAAGATTTTTTGCAGTAAATCAGTCGTCACAATTTTTTCAATTACGCAACTCAGACGAAGAAATCAATCAAAATCTCAATACAATAAACTTTACTCGTCGCCTCGTTTACTGTTAAGGCTGCTCGAGCATGACTTGGACAGATGTAGATGTTTACACATGAATTATTCTACGTGTAAGTTACGCCCTGAGGAAGGTAATATCTTTTCCGTATCGTTGCCAAATACCTCTAAAACACCAGTAATTGTTTAACCTGCGGGTCAACAATCACAACTGAAAATAATCATGCGAGGAAAGACTCATTGAAAGAAATTCACGTATTCAAAATCTTCGTCCACACACTTATTTTTTTTTCATTTATAATTTTTATTGCTCAAACTTCCACATTTCTGTTCTACGAACGGCCGTTATATGAAATTTTTGCCGTCTGTGAGCGGTAAAATGTTCATGAAAATATAATGCCTTCTAAATGCGCTGGGTCCTTGGTTCAGTTTTTGAAGAATGCATGGGTATTTTCTAACAAGACATGGGTACTTTCTAACTCGTGATTTTGCTAGCGTGAATGTTGTTGATTTGTATAAATATTAATTCTCCTTCAATGTCCATTATTCCTATGCACACCACGAACAAAACTTACATTACCGTCTCATCGTATTTGGGATTTTGTATAACTGTAAACATTTACCATCCATTCTGCCTCTGGAGTACTAGACTTCTTCTCAAGTATTGTAAAAAAATCAAGTATAAATTCTCACAAAACCATAAAATGTCAAATAAAGAAAATTATTAATAATAGATCATTATATTTTGTTTAATTTCAATGTGACAACGTACGATTATGAATTCCGATAATTTCACGACAACGTAACATATATAATCGTCTCTATATTGAAAATTTAGGAAAAAGTTTATTCTGACCTTATACAGAGGAAGTAATGTTTTACAATAGGTATTATGAAAATGTGTTAAAAGTATAAGAATACAGATGTAGTAGGAAAATACTAATACGTATAAACACTTAGAATATTTCACCATTAAGTTTTGATTCTACATTACGTAACCGAACAGTGTTAATCAGGTAGAAACGTGTCTTTCCTTCACCTTTGTAGCAATTATGCCCTGGCAACAGTGTTCTCTGAATATAGTCTTGGCTACAGTCCGAGTATTCCAGGGCAGTGGCGGAAATTTACAAGACAGAGAACGAAATGTAGCTCAGAGATGTCGCAAGAATTCTTAATTTCCTCTGAACCATTTTCGGAATAGAGAAACGCAGTAAGAAGAATTCATTTGTATAAAGTTTAATGATATCTTCTACTATTAAAAAGGAATGTTTTGTAGATAAAATGGATTATGTACAGGAAAATAGCGTTAGTAAAATTGCATGTTAATTAATTTTGTGCACAGCATATCATACATTCTTTACACACCATTCCGCATGTATGTTTGGAGAATCTTACTATCATATTAAGTTTTTTTAAATAGCAAATATATTAAAGGATAAGAACTTCATTACCAAATCAGAATTTTATAAAGGTACAAATCAAATAATTCATAAAAATATATTTTTAATGCAGACATAATAAACAAACTACAAATAAGTAAAAGTTATCAAATAAAATGAAAATCAAGAGTTTTGTACAGGAAATATGCTTTAAAACAATTATGTTGAAGAGACTACTTCTTATTTCTTAATCCGAGAACGATTAAATCAGGATCTACTAGTGAAATAATAAACAGATTACAACGTTCATACAGACTACACAACGTATGGAAGAAAAAACTGCATCCCGTAAATGAATAGAAATCCACATGCCGTCTATAGAAGGCACGAAACATGTAGAAAAAATATTTCAAATGTCTCAAGACCGTCCCATCCCCCATAAAGACAGACGTCACCTACTGCCTCCTCAAAGCGTTAATAACATTGGAGGCTAGCTGTGAGTTGTGTTGTTGGCTATGTGGTTGCACTGTATTACTTATACAAGTATTGCAGAGTTTAGTCTGCATGAATAAAATTATCAGTTTTAATTTTATTCTGTTGAGATTTCAGATCCAATTAAGTGGGGGGCTATTACCTCCTAAGCCCCCCTCGTGGATATGTCACTGTTTACAGCCCTACATATCAAAATATACGATAAATCGAAAACGATTTATGTTATATCATTATATGTATCTCTTTTAATCAAATTTGCTTTATTGGACTTCAATACAATGTACTTCCTAATACATCATCCGTGAACCTTATTATCAGAGATAAGTGTATTAATTACACCGAAACTTTCTTTAGATTGAACACAATAAATAGTGTAAATTGTAAATTAACTTAATTGTGATACACGCCGGGAAAAGGTAGATGAAATAAATGTGATTATTTATAATGTAATTAATTTCAATTGCCATTTTCATTCATGGTTCATAGTTCGCAGCGGAATACCTGCTCTCAAGGCAGCTTTAAGAATATTAAAAGTGAAAGAGAAAAGAGATGACACAAAAAGTAAATGCAGATAATATATTGAAACAAAAAAAGTTAATCATTCGGTGACGTGAATTTTTGAAAAATTATTTTATTTCCAGAATTTGTGAGAAGATAGACAAAATATCATATACATTTACAAACTTCATTAAGTTTAAATGGAATAAATATGAAAATTTCTTCAAAACGGAAAATGGTAAATGAAGTCATACATTGCTATACGAAACGCACATTATACTACAACAAATATGTCGTAAAGAACGTGTAAATGCTTTTGTTTTAATCATAATCATTTGCGAACGTATCAAAATGCAAAAAAAATAATTAATTTTCCAAATTATATTCATCAATCAAAATTGTTCCTATCTTCACAAATAATAATAAATGTAATCTAACAAATCTGCGTTTGAAACGTTTTGTAATTGCAAACAGATGTTTTAATGAATGCAATACTTTCCCTACACAAACGCGCTATAATGAAAACTTACATCACGAATAATAACACTCGACGCGTTTCATTTATTCCAAATACTTATTAATTCGTTTCACCCTATCCAATGCTCCTTGGAATATTACTGCCAGCGCTTGCATTTTATATTTCAACTACCTGATTACCCGACGTTGCCCGGATTTTGCTTTTCTTTTTAGACCAACCAACCCACTCGCCGGGAACCGCGCAGATTGAATTTTCGCTTCCGAGGCGAGACACAATGGTCCCAGCAACATTCCATTAAAACACTTTAAAATCTAAACCATTCGTCGAGGATTTAAATTTTAAAGACGTTTTTAATCTTCGCACAAAACGAAAGAAGATAAAATTTTATGATTGATGTTTTCTTTCTTGAATTATAACCTTAAATTGAAGTATTTTAAGATTTCTATTTTTAATAACGTTTTCCGATCATGTAGGTAAACCTTCGTAGATAGATATATGCTATCACGGACATTTTTGTTGAACTCATTTGTAGCAAACAATATTGCCACTGAAACTTGTCACGTATCTCTAACCGTTTAGGCGGCATTTGCAAATATACCTCTTTTTTTCGGTTTCATCGACAATTATTGTCAAAATCATTTTCTTTTTTTTTCACTCATTTTAAACGTAAAAAGCCTATGTTCATCCTGAACATCTTAACTTGCCAAATTTCATCACGATCGGTTCAGTTGTTTAGTCGTGATTAAGTAGAAAACAGTCTGACACGCTTTCGCGTTACACATTTATATAGTAATATGGATTACAATTCTCTTTGTAATCATATGAGTAGTGTATTTCCGGAGTACACCTTCGGACGACGTCAAAGAAAGAAGTCATTGTCAAGCGAACACGACTATTTTCAGATGCTCGGCGAGTCATTCAGAAGACTGAAGAGAATTTCCTCTCCACTCAATATAGTACTCCTGAGAACCGGTTGAGGACAAAAATATCATAAGTAATCAATATTTTGCGAGAATTTTCTATGAAGTGCTGAAAACAAACGAACCCATTAAAGAACTTCTCCTAATGAGCAGGCGGCATAAAACAAACTCTTCCCAGTAAATTGGAATAGGATGAAAGGGCTTTTATACAGAAAGAAAAGGGGGCGAGATATAGACCCGGAACGATCTCATTACCCAACAGAGCCTATTGCTCCCGGAAATGTTAATTGATAAGTCGGAAGTCATATTTTAGGGGAAACATGACATTCATTCATTCATTGAAAATAATTTGCGAAGTCTTAGAAACGTCTGAATAAATGAAGGAACCCGTCAATGTCATCATTAAAGCTTGTTTACGTCCGTATGACGTCCTCATACGGAGAATTTAGATCGCAGTATTTTTTTCTTAATTGACTTGAATTGAGAGCATAAAAAACGTTCAGGATTGTGACACGTTGCTAAAAAGTATATTAAGATCTTTTTTTGTTTGTTCTTCATCCCAAACTTCAATCAATCTACTAAACGCAAAAAAAAGTTGATAGAATGTGATGGCATTGCGTGATTTAAGAATTCGTGTCATAGGACAAGTTTAATTATTTATAATTACGTTTGTCCGCCATTTTATAAGCATCGTTTAATGGAATAGTAAGACACCATTGATATATTGTAAAAATTTACTATTTGTGGGACGACATGAAACTTCCGAATGGAAGTATTGGGCTGTGAAACAATGACAATAATGGGATGAGAAAATCAGAATATCAAAACCAAGGAGATCAGGATGAAAAGATTATTTTAGATTCCATTTTTTACTTAAATAATGATAGAATTATATAAATATTTTGAATAAAAATCTATATAAAAAGGAATACAGTAATTATAAGTAGAAACTTGTGATTATGAAACACTGTGAGAAAGTATGCATAAATTTGTAAACAAGCAAAAAAATTGCAAAAAATATTTGTGAATTTTTTGTAACAAAATTCAGTGCACGACATCATATTTTCATCTTTAGTTTACTGATTATTATAATGATTGTGAATGTGCTTGTTTCGTAAATAGGAAAAATTTATTGATCAAACAATAGATCTGTTCTTTTCATTAAAGGTGAAAGAAATTTCGTTAATAATGAATGATGATATTTTGATCTAAAGAACTTGAACCAACTGAAAAACTATAACCCGCGTTGTTGTATGAATCATTAATATTCTGAAAGTAATAACCCATCCAAATTGAAGCGACGTGAGGATTACTTTAAGTGCATTAGCACGCACATCGAGGCGTTTTTAATCCGCGCATTAAAATCCTATCAGGATCCATCCAGTGTAATGCGTGGCGTGACAAAACCGCTCATTTCCACGGAGGCGAACGGAATGCAAGGCAGCAATGCAACGGTGGAGCAATGCACCGCGCCGAACAACACGTGCTACTGGTTGCGATTCCTCTGCTCTAGCATACACATATTGCGATTCTCTCTAGCTCTAGCATACACATATTGGTGTTCTATTTATTTTTACTTTTTCATATACGTAGTATATAGAAAGTATTGTAATCGAGGAAAAAATTCGAAAGCGAGATTTCGACGGAAATACCCATTTTGGCGATCCCTGATTCTGAAAGAATTGTTTTTGGCATGAAAACCGTCTGTGCGCAGCGCTTCGTAGTAAACGGATGAATCAATTTAATTCGCATTTCGTATTTACGGCAGAATTTATTAGTTGCAGTAAAATAATTTCTGTCCGTTACACTTACACATTAGTTTACTGTTTCAAAATGCTTCAATAATATTTAGCGGTGTAAATGAACCAAGTAGACGTAGAATACACTTTTTCTAAACTGAAATGAAAGATATGATAATGATAAAATACATAGGACGACAGCAAACGCACTGCAGATATGATAATACATCAATTTCTGTCTAAAACGAAATTACATTTACACAACACTTTTACGATATTTATAAGACTGATATGTCGCTAAATATTTTGATATAGTATTCTGAATATTTATTTTCTTTCAAATTTCCGTTAAAGGACAGTAATACTTTGAGCATGAGTATAGCACTGGAAAACGACCAAAATATGGAAGACCACGCCAGAAATGACCCTTTCACAGTAGAAATTTTTCTCACTCCATGCTGCTGACGGAGAAACGTATATGAGAAAGTATGTGCAGTGGTTTTGCATCACTAGTTTCCTGTCTCCTCTGTGCACCAAACATGGGCATTACTGGGGTCTTTACACGGTTTCTTTCTACATCTTTAATTCCTTTTCTTGTATATCTTTTTTAAAGATTTTCACGTCACTCCTCTGTTAAGCATTATTTCCGCACAATAATCCTCAAAAATTTCATATTTGTTTTTTCGTATATATCAATTTGTTCATATTTCTGGTGTCTATCATTTCGATCTTCAAAAATTCATCCAAATTCTTTCGAATCCAACTATAGGGCAGTTCCATATCATGAGTTCCAATGAGTCTTTTTCTCTCCCTACAAATGCATAACTCATCCCTCGTAATTCTTTAGATACGTAATGAAATCTTCATGTGACGTTCGAATTTGCTTGACATCTCTATTATGCTTCAACCACTTGTTGTTTTTGTGCGATAAACCTACCTAGTATATTCGTACGTGTCTCCCCTCTCCCCCCGCGTTTCACTATCACAACTATATTGCCCCCTTTTTTATTCTTGTCATTATTCTGCTCTTGTCATTTTTATATGTAGACTTATTGTTTCTCCGTTTATTTCACTGCCACCTAATTGGTATATTAAACGCAAATTTTTTATACTTGCAGATATAATGACATTTCATCTAGAACTACCTGTAGTGTTGGCGATTACACCGAGCGAAGCAATTTCATCAGTCTAAGAAGAATTTCCTTTGTACGTACGTTCTGACGTATCCTTTTCACATACGCTTTCAATATTCTATAACCTTGTGTGTACTCAGTCTAGTTACTTTGCCGAATTTAAGTATTATCCGAATAAATATTAATAGTAGTCACAAAACCGAATATTGGTTGTAAAAATACAAGTTAATAACACAACAAGCTAAGACGTAAGGTAATATTCGTTCCACACGCTCGATGACGAATGAACAGAAGCGCCACAAGAGCAAGTGAACTGAATAAATGGCTGAGGTTGGCGATGGATTTAAGTTTTGAGAAATTCAAATATCCTTCCAACATAACGTGAGGCACAAATGTCATTACTCTTATGGACGATGGTGACGTAAAGGCGTCGGCTATATTGAGCACAAGCTCAAACATCACCGACTATAAATTAAAAAAAGAAAGAAAGAATTTATTGTCAAAAGAGGTGTTCCTAATTGCCTATGACCTCGTCGAGAACAATACGATAATTTACTACGACTAATACACTATAAACTAATAAACACCGTGCATTTCTGAAATGATTTTTTTTTGTTAAGTTATATTTTCTCGAGGCAAATAACATGACTTACATTATATAAGCCCTAACCTACATCTCTAGCCCAGAGGTCTCCAAACATTTTACTATTCATATATCTTTGCTGGTTTTCCATATGGTTCTTTCTCGTACCTAAACGAGGAGAATATATGTGATAGTTTCAGCCAGATATAACTGGCGACGAATCGGGAATCAAGTTCTTGATAATCGCAGGTGTGTTGACCTCTACACCACTCGTTCAACTTACATAACAGTACACCATTTTCATCCTGGTTGATATATTAAATTCATATAGCTGCAGTTAACACAAATCTTAATCATATAGTATTTTCTGAAATCTGCTTAGGATGCTTACTTCGCTTTGCATTAGTTATTGGGGAAGCCACGGTTAATGGCATAGGGCCGCGGAGGCGAAGACATATAAACTGTTGAAATGTTGACAAATTTATTATCACCGGCAACAGTTCGCACTTTGATGGGAGAACCACATTGAAGGTGACCGAACACGACGTTGTTGGGTTTTGTATTTTCGTAGATTATATTGTAAAAACAACACTACATCAATTAATACCAGACATGCGCGGAGAGAATTGAAGATACATCATCCTTACCAAAGAAAAAATTGACCGGGGTTCTTTTGACGTTAGAGACGCGTATCCACACTCCACGTAATTCTCGAGATGACTTACAAGTCGTGTAGAGGACAAAGATGAAGAAGCAAGCAGAGGTTTGATGGCAAAAGTGATTCTGTCTGCCAGTGCTTGAGAGCTGGGTTCGTTGCGCCTCTGCGGAGTCAACGTCCCAGCGGCGGCGGTGGCGGTGGCGGCGGTGGCGGCGAGGACCGTGGAGTGGGTGGTGGGCGGTTCGCGCCCGGGCCAGTACCCACCGTTCTCTCCGCACCACAGTGGGGGAGATATAGACATTTTCGGACAAAAATATTCAAGGTTTTATGAACAACCTAGCAACTGTTTTCAAATGTACTAGATTTTGTTAATTTGGAAGAATAATATCAACCAACTCGTCTAATAAAATTTGGACCTTGCTGGGCTAATAATTGAGTAGAACCATCTTAAAGTTGAACGACGTTTTACGGGTGGTCTCTGGTGGTATGATTAATAATTCCCATCAAATTTGTAATGGAATCTATATAAAAATCTAACTCGTGGGTCACGAATTTAATATTATAAAGCAGTTCTTAGGAATTTAAAATTGTCACGAAACTCGACAACACTTGTCAAACTAGAGACAATTATTCAAATACATTGTTCCAATTTGAACGCTATAATTAAATATTCACCATAATTCATGAATTACTGTCATAATAATATTTTAATATAATCAGAATACACATTACAGAAAGTTTCATAAACTGTTATGTGCTCCAAGTTTGTCAAATCAATGAGAATTTATTTTAGTATTAATTGTTTTATAATATTATGAGTTAAAATGAAGAAAAATATGATTTAATTCGTATCCACGAGTTAAAAGAATACAAACAATATCGACAAACTCGCTCGATTTGTTTGAAATACACAAGAGCATGAAAAAGTCTGGCAACTGAGCGCAGCGTATCCATGACGCATGTGACAGACCTCGGAAACTATTACATGGTTTTTCTTTTGTAATGTTCAGTGACATAAATAAAAGTGACGATATTTTAATTATTTTTAGTCGTACATACATATATAAATATGTGTTGACTACTTTGCCTGTGAACATGGTCATTGCAAGGCTCCCTTCGATTTTCACTCTCTTATAACGTGTTTACGTTTCCATTCTTGCCCCTGAGAGACAGTCGCTATATCTTTGTGCATAATCTTCTTTCTTATATGACATTTTTTCTTACACATCGTTTTAGAAATTTTCCTTCAGAACATTTATAATTTCTGTTAATTGCATCACATATCCTTTATACAACTTGTTAATTTCCTTGTTTTATAAGTAAATACTCACCTCCTGGTCTCCAAATATTCCCGTTTGCTTCAATTTTTCAATGAATACCGCTCTCTCCTCCGTAAATCTCACAATGCCATAATATGTGAGTCGCAGGCTCTTCTCCCTTCTCAAATATGCATTCACCACTCTCCCGCATACGTACCTTCATCAAATAGCTATTGACGTTGCCATGTTCGGTCAGGAATTCTAATACTCGGGGCGTCACTCGAGACCATTTACTATTATTTTGGACTAACCTTACAACTTTTATATACGCTTATGTCGCTCTACCTTTCAGTGTTTTCATCCATCGCGTCAGCCACCAGTCTAGAAGAAGGTTTACTAGTGTCTGCCTTGATGACTTATCTTCTCATCTTAGTGTTTCACCATTTACCATTATTTACTTGTTTCCATTAATAAATGCCTATATTTTATCTTCTGAATGTAAAGATCTATAGGGAGCACGCCAAAGAAAGTGATGATATAACTGCTTCGATAACAGCTTTGGTGTTAATATAAATATTTTCCATCCAAATGATCCAAAGAACCTAAATTGGAGATAATACGAATTAGACCTAAATTAGAAATAATCGTTCAGCCCGAACACTCAGTTTTGCATTTACGACTATCGGAAAACTGCTACAATATCTATGCTATACTAACTTCTCCGACATGACATGACACTGCACAGCACCCTTGGTTTTAACTAAGTAACTAGTAATTGTGCATTCCCGGATTGTAAAGATGTTATGTGATGATATAGATTCATTGAAATTCAACCCATATAATTTACTTAAATCCATATGTGGTATTTAACAATTGTTTTAGACTTTAGACCGGTATTACACGGTCATATTTCTTAGTCCTACGTCTGTTACCAAAGATGATCAAAAACATGAGAAATGTCCTCTCGACGAGAACGTATGACGATCATAGTTCAACCATATTATCAAAGGTTATGCATAACACGGCCCAATGTTTCATCTAAGTTTGTACTCATAATATACGAGTACATATGGCATACAAATATCACTGTGCAATACCGGCTTTAAGTACCTTTAGGTCTATGTGCATGTTATTGAACAATAAATAACTTTTACAATAGATCTTTTATCATTACGAGCCGTTGTCCACCGATAATAGGTAATATTGTAAAAACAATACTTCTTAAATATCCAATAATATGTATTAAAAAATGTATTACGTACGTTTGTCAAATGTTTAGCAAACTAGTGATTTGGCTTTCTCAATTCAAATCAATCGATGACGTGCTTGTAAATAAACTTATTTTATTGCAAATTTCTGAAAGACTCCATTACATATTCGTACTTCCGAGCTTTCACTTTCAAATGTTTGATACGCCATGTCACTAGATCCTGTAGTTTCAGAGACAGATAGGGGCGGACCCAGCAAGTGATCTTTGTTATATTTCCTCCCCCTCCCCATTCCCCTCGCCTGTAGTTTTGCTTACCGAGAAATCGCCCGTTTTTTTAAAATGAAAAATATGGTTTCCGGTATTTTTTAGAATTAGCCTGGTACAATTAATATTGTAAGTATTATAAGATACAAATTAAACAATTATACAAAATACATTAAATTTTAAACCTTAGAAAGTTTTAATTTTTTACATGCCTAAAATCACTAAACATTCCAGTCATATTTAAATTAAACTAGTTGAGTTCTCGCAGCTTTGCACGCGGGAATTCTCTAATATGTCTCCAATTTTATTCTTTCTCATATCTCCATTCGTATACACTGAGAATGTTATCCATTAAAGTTAGTGGGTTTCTAACGGAATAGGTAGAATAATGAAACATCTCAGCAACCCTGAAAAAATCCTATGAATTTTTTTTATATTTAAAAATTAGTTTTCAATTACTTTTAAATGTAAACTCATTTCCACCGCGTACCCAAATAGTGCTACAGTTCTTTTTGTCATGAGGACTGAATTTTAATTTACACGATATCAGGATGTCCTTATCAACTCAATGACGTCAAAAACAGTAGACTCGTCACTGGTACGTGGCATGTTCGATAATTTTTTATAGGGTTTCCCCGTCAATAGAAGTATACGGGTTCATTTAGAACTCTGACGTCTTCGAGAATGTTACTGCTAAATTCAGCGGCTCCGACAACTACGATCTCAACACTAATATCAATCATTTCCAATAACTTTTACATTTCATCCCCTTCACACTCCCAACACGAAGGGTGTATATTCCTTATAGGTGATCTGTTGTACGTATGTGGCATTGAGGGTTTCATTTCACTTCAGCTGTCCCAAAAATTGATATATCCAACACCAATAACGGTCTTTTTGGATTATGTTTGACTGTCTACCGTCCCCATCCCTACCCTAAGGTTACTAGGTGTATATTATCTCCAATGTGGACTGATTGTGAACTTACAAAACATCAGTGACGTACTTGTCCATCTCAACGGCACCATAAAGTATTTTTTGGAATCTCATTTCGAATTTTTACATGTTAACCTCTTCCCATCCCCTTCCTAGGAGTGCCAGGTATATCTCACCTCCCCAAAGCATGTCAGATAGTCACCTATGTTTGGTTGTAACAACAAGTTTGGTTAAAATTGCTCCAGACACTCGACAGTTATGGTGGAATACATTCATAAAAAATTCGAACCTCCATTTTCGTAAAATCCTTTTTTAGCGGATGTGTACTCCCTAAAAGAAACCGGACTCAGATCCAGATTATTACACCCCAAAAATTAGGAAACTTAAAAGAAAAGCAAGAAGAGTTGGAGCGAAACGCAAGGCGAACGTAACACTACAAAGTAAATTCAGAAATGTATCTAAAGAATTAAATAAGGAGAAAATCTTTGCTCGAAATAAGTTTCTTAGTGGTATTTTAGGCAGGGAAAAGGACGGTAAACAGAGGTTTTACCGATATGCCAGAAACCTTAGGAGAAGGAATGAAGAACTGCCTTTCTTGAAAGATTCGGAAAATAACAATTCAAAAGTATACAAACCTGAAGAGAAAGTTAATCTATTCGATAAATACTTCGCGTCAGAGTTTAGTGATAATTCTGAAGTCACGACATTAGAATGTAACTTATAATATTAATCCTTTAGAGTCAGAGCGGGTCATATTAGAAAACATCTAAGAAACTTAGAGAATAAAAAATCGGTAGGGTCAGACGGGATTACCACAGATATTTTAAAGGTAGGAGGGGAAGCGATAGTATCATATCTAACTCGCATTTTTGAAATCATAATTAATAATACTCAAATACCACAAGACTGGAAGAATGCGATTATAGTTCCGATACACAAATCAGGTAGTAAAACGTTAGTATCAATTTACAGTCCAGTGAGCTTAACATCGGTTGTATGTAAGATAATGGAAGACGTAATAGCAAATTATTTAAGAGAAAAGTGGAATAAAACGGCGCTGTTACATTACAAACAACATGGGTTGCGACCGGGGTACTCGTGCGAAAGCCAAATAATATCGTTATGTCAGGACATCGCAGACACTTTAGAGAAGGAACTGAGCATAGATGCAGTCATCATATATTTTTCAAAAGCGTTTGATTTAGTACCTCATAGTGTATTAATTCAGAAAATAGCAAATACTGGCATAGATAGAAGGGTGGTAGGGTGGATCTGTGAATTTCTACATAATCGGAAGCAAAGGGTTAGGGTTTCGGAAATATTTTCGGAAGAAGTAGACGTCACATCAGGGGTGGCACAAGGGAGCGTTCTCGGACCTTTACTATTTATAGCAAACAACAGACGTAGGACAATACACGTTCCTCAATAGATCAATCAGGAACTGGAACAATTTGCCTGCGGTTGTCGTGGGAGCGCTATCGGGTTCAGCAACCTCTCTTAAATTCAAAAATGTTCTAAGAAATGGGGAATAGACAATTTAAGAGAATTGGGAAGGTATGGGAAGAATGGATACGTTAGTGTAGATGGGAAGCTAGTGGAGTAATAGTAGGTAGTGAAGTGAAGTGATACGAGGGAAATGCTTACTTGCTTAATTGGTACTTCAGGCATTGATGCCTATACCGTACATCATGATTGGAACAACGTTCCATTCATGATGTTTTTCAGCTTGAATACCACAAGGGCTCGCCACACCCGAGGGTGATTAATGAAATGATTTTTGGGTGATTTTTATGAATGATTATGGCGGTGAGATGATGATGAGTGAATGTTGTGGTGGAATGATAGGCAGGGGAAACGGGAGAACCCCGAGAAAACCTGCCGCGAGCACCGTTCCGTCCACCACCTCGGATTCTACTTGGATCGGACCGGGTTTGAACCGGCGTCCCCAGAGGTAGAAGGC